>SJYD01055944.1:8523-21438 GCA_006408635.1 Nanger granti
CTAAAAGTAAATTTAAAAAACCTTTTAAAACAAATTGCATATATATTTTTTTACTTTTGTGATTTTGCATTTATTTACTTGTGTTTATTGTAGTTTTGAAAGTCTAACTTCTATTCTAGTTTTTAAAATTTGATATCTGATATTTATTATAAATTTTGTACCTTTAAGAATGTAATCTTTAGTGTCCATTTTCACTTACTAATTTGATTACTGGCTTAATTGCTCTCCCCCCTTTTCACTCTCCCTTTTCTCCTCCAGGATACCTCATCTCCTTATTCCCGCTTCTCTTCTCTACATAACTTTGTGAATCTCTCTGGGTGTTTTTCTGCTGTGGAGAATTGTTTCACCATTAACCTAGGGTGTTTTTTTAAAATTTTTATTTTAACTTTATTTTCCTTTACAGTACTATATTGGTTTTGCCATACATTGACATGAATCAGCCACCGGTGTACGTAAGTTCCCAATCCTGAACCCACATCCCACCTCCCATCCCATATCATCTCTCGATCATCCCCGTGCACCAGCCCCAAGCATCCTGTATCCTATATAGAACATAGACTGGCAATTCATTTCTCACATGATAGTATACATGTTTCAATGCCATTCTCCCAAATCATCCCACCTCTCCCTCTCCCACAGAGTCTAAAAGTCCATTCTAAACATCTGTGTCTCTTTTGCTGGCTCGCATACAGGGCTATCATTATCATCTTTCTAAATTCCATACATATGCGTTAGCATACTGTATTGGTGAGCCCCCGACCCCATATCATCTCTCTGGATCATCCCCGTGCACCAGCCCCAAGCACCCTGTATCCTATATCGAACATAGACTGGCAATTCATTCCTTACATGATAGTATACATGTTTCAATGCCATTCTCCCAAATCATCCTACCTTTCCCTCTCCGACAGAGTCCAAAAGTCCATTCTAAACATCTGTGTCTCTTTTGCTGGCTTGCATACAGGCTTATCATTACCATCTTTCTAAATTCCATATATATGTGTTAGCAAACTGTATTGGTCTTTCTCTTTCTGGCTTACTTCACTCTGTATAATAGGCTCCAGTTTCATCCACCTCATTAGAACTGATTGAAATGTATTCTTGTTAATGGCTGAGTAATACTCCACTGTGTATATGTACCACAGCTTTCTTATCTATTCATCTGCCGATGGACATCAAGGTTGCTTCCATGTCCTGGCTATTATAAACAGTGCTGCGATGAACATTGGGGTACACGTGTCTCTTTCAATTCTGGGTTCCTCAGTGTGCATGCCCAGCAGTGGGATTGCTAGGTCATAAGGCAGTTCTATACTACAAAGCTACTGTCATCAAGACTGTATGGTACTGGCACAAAGACAGAAATATAGATCAATGGAACAAAGTATAAAGCCCAGAGATAAATCCACACACCCATGGACACCTTATCTTTGACAAAGGAGTCAAAAATATACAATGGAGAAAAGATAATCTCTTTAACAAGTGGTGCTGGGAAAAATGGTCAGCCACCTGTTAAAGAATGAAACTAGAACACTTTCTAACACCATACACAAAAATAAACTCAAAATGGATTAAAGATCTAAAGGTAAGATAGTGAAAGAAAGAAAGAAAGTGAAGTACCTCAGTCGTATCCGACTCTTTGCAATCCCACGGACTGTAGCCTACCAGGCTCCTCCATCCATGGGATTCTCCAGGCAAGAATACGGGAGTTGGATGCCATTTCCTTCTTCAGGGGAGCTTCCCGACCCAGGGATAGAACTCAGGTCTCCACACTGGAGGCAGATGCTTTAACCTCTGAGAAACCAGGAAAGCTTTAATGTAAGATAAGAAACTATAAAACTCTTAGAGGAAAACACAGGCAGAACACGCTCTGATGTAAATCACAGCAAGATCCTCTATGACCCACCTCCCAGAGTAATGGAAGTAAACAAAAGCGAACAAAAGAGGCCTAGTGAAATTTAAAAACTGTTGCGCAAGAAAGAAACTAAAGCAAGATGTAAAGGCAGCCTTCAGATTGGGAAAAAGTAATAGGAAATGAAGCAACTGACAAAGAATTAATCTTCAAACACACAAGCAGCTCATGCAGCTCAATACCAGAAATATAAACGACCCAATCAAAAAGTGGGCCAAAGAGCTAAATAGACATTTTTCCAAGGAAGGCATACAGATAGCTAGTAAACACATGAAAAGATGCTCAACATCATTCATCAGGGAAATGCAAAGCCAGACAATGAGGTTCCATCTTACACTGATCAGAATGGCTACCATCAAAAAGGCTACAAACAATAAATGTTGTAAAGGGCGTGGAGAAAAGGGAAACCTCTTACACTGTTGGCGGGAATGCAAACTAGCACAGTCACTATGGAGAACAGTGTGGAGATTCCTTAAAAAACTGGAAATAGAACTGCCATATGACCGAGAGTTCCACCGCTGGGCATACAGACCAAGAAAAACAGAATTGAAGGAGACACATGTACATGTACCTAGTGTTCATTGCAGCAGTGTTTACAACAGCTAGGACACAGAAACAACCTAGATGTCCATTGGCAGATGAATGGATAAGGAAGTTGTGGTACATATACACAATAGACAATTGTGTAAACAAGAACACATTTGAGTCAGTTCCAATGAGATGGATGAAACTGGAGCCTATGACACAGAGTGAAGTAAGTCAGACAGAGAAACACCAATACAGTATACAGACGCATATATATGGATTTTAGAAAGATGGTAACGACAACCCTATATAAGACAATTGTGTAAACAAGAACACATTTGAGTCAGTTCCAATGAGATGGATGAAACTGGAGCCTATGACACAGAGTGAAGTAAGTCAGACAGAGAAACACCAATACAGTATACAGACGCATATATATGGATTTTAGAAAGATGGTAACGACAACCCTATATGCAAGACAGCAAAAGAGAGACTGATGTAAAGAACAGACTTTTGCACTGTTTGGAAGAAGGCGAGGGTGGGATGATTTGAGAGAATAGCACTGAAACATGCATATTACCATATGTAAAACAGATGACCAGTGCAAGTTTGATGCATAAAGCAGGGCACTCAAAGCCAGTGCTCTGGGACCACCTAGAGGGATGGGGTAGGATGGGAACTGGGAGGGGGGTTCAGGACTGGGGGACTGTGTACAGCCATGGCTGATTCTTGTTGATGTATGGCAATAGCTACCACAATATTGTAAACTAATTAGCTTCCAATAAAATAAATAAATTAACAACAACAAAAAAGTGACTAGAGAATATACACTTGTCAGTGATGTATCATAGTTATCTCACAGAGATGATATCATTAATTTCTATAAAGTAGAAATATAACAATCTTTTCTTGTATTATATAGTATATTCTTTTTTTATATACTTTATTCTACATTACAATACTGTATTTGTTTTGCCATACATTGACATGAATCAGCCACAGGTGTATGATGTAAATCACAGCAAGATCCTCTATGACCCACCTCCCAGAGTAATGGAAGTAAACAAAAGTGAACAAAAGAGGCCTAATGAAACTTAAAAACTTTTGCACAGAAATAAACTAAAGCAAGAGGTAAAGGCAGCCTTCAGAATGAGAAAAAGTAATAGGAAATGAAGCAACTGAGAAAGAATTAAACTTCAAAACACAGAAGCAGCTCATGCAGCTCAATACCAGAAATATAAACGACCCAATCAAAAAGTGGGCCAAAGAGTGAAATAGACATTTCTCCAAGGAAGGCATACAGATAGCTAGCAAACACATGAAAAGATACTCAACATCATTCGTCAGAGAAATGCAAAGCCAAACAATGAGGTACCATCTTACACTGGTCAGCATGGCTACCATCAAAAAGGCTACAAACAATAAATGCTGTAGAGGGTGTGCAGAAAAGGGAACCCTCTTTACACTGTTGGCGGGAATGCAAACTAGCACAGCCACTATGGAGATCAGTGTGGAGATTCCTTAAAAAACTGGAAATAGAACTGCCATATGACCGAGCAGTCCCACTGCTGGGCATACAGACCAAGGAAAACAGAACTGAAAGAGACACATGTACATGTACCTAGTGTTCATTGCAGCAGTGTTTACAACAGCTAGGACACAGAAACAACCTAGATGTCAATTGGCAGATGAATGGATAAGGAAGTTGTGGTACATATACACAATAGACAATTGTGTAAACAAGAACACATTTGAGTCAATTCCAATGAGATGGATATAACTGGAGCCTATGACAGAGAGTGAAGTAAGTTATACAGAGAAACACCAATACAGTATACAGACACATGTATATGGAATTAGAAAGATGGTAACGACAGCCCTATATGCAAGACAGCAAAAGAGAGACTGATGTAAAGAACAGACTTTTGCACTGTGTGAAAAGAATGAAACTAGAACACTTTCTAACACCATACACAAAAATAAACTCAAAATGGATTAAAGATCTAAATGTAAGACAGTGAAAGAAAGAAAGAAAGTGAAGTCACTGAGTCATATCCTACTTTTTGCAACCCCACGGACTGTAGCCTACCAGGCTCTTCCGTCCATGGGATTCTCTAGGCAAGAATACTGGAGTGGGATGTCATTTCCTTTTCCAGGGGATCTTCCCGACCCAGGGATAGAACCCGGGTCTCCCGCCTTGGAGGCAGATGCGTCAACCTCTGAGCCACCAGGGAAGCTTAAATGTAAGATAAGAAACTATAAAACTCTTAGAGGAAAACATAGGCAGAACATGCTCTGATGTAAATCATAGAAAGATCTTCTATGACCCACCTCCCAGAGTAATGGAAGTAACCAAAAGTGAACAAAAGAGGCCTCATGAAACTTAAAAACTTCTGCACAAAAAAGAAACTAAAGCTAGATGAAAAGGCAGCCTTCAGAATGGGAAAAAGTAATAGGAAATGAAGCAACTGACAAAGAATTAATCTTCAAAATACACAAGCAGCTCATGCAGCTCAATACCAGAAATATAAACGACCCAATCAAATAGTGGGCCAAAGAGCTAAATAGACATTTCTCCAAGGAAGGCATACAGATAGCTAGCAAACACTTGAAAAGATGCTCAACATCATTCGTCAGAGAAATGCAAAGCCAAACAATGAGGTACCATCTTACGCTGGTCAGAATGGCTACCATCAAAAAGGCTAGAAACAATAAATGCTATAGAGGGTGTGCAGAAAAGGGAACCCTCTTACACTGTTGGCGGGAAAGCAAACTAGCACAGCCACGATGGAGAACAGTGTGGAGATTCCTCAAAAAACTGGAAATAGAACGGCCATATGACCGAGCAGTGCCACCACTGGGCATACAGACCATGGAAAACAGAATTGAAAGAGACACATGTACATGTACCTAGTGTTCATTGCAGCAGTGTTTACAACAGCTAGGACACAGAAACAACCTAGATGTCCATTGGCAGATGAATGGATAAGGAAGTTGTGGTACATATACACAATGGACAATTACTCAGCTGTAAACAAGAACACATTTGAGTCAGTTCCAATGAGATGGATGAAACTGGAGCCTATGACACAGAGTGAAGCACGTCAGACAGAGAATCACCAATACAGTATACAGACGCATGTATATGGAATTCAGAAAGATGGTAATGACAGCCCTATATGCAAGACAGCAAAAGAGAGACTGATGTAAAGAACAGACTTTTGCACTGTGTGGAAGAAGGCGAGGGTGGGATGATTTGAGAGAATAGCATTGAACCATGCATATTACCATATGTAAAACAGATGACCAGTGCAAGTTTGATGCATGAAGCAGGGCACCCAAAGCCAGTGCTCTGGGACCACCTAGAGGGATGGGGTAGGATGGGAACTGGGAGGGGGGTTCAGGACTGCGGGACTGTGTACAGCCATGGCTGATTCCTGTTGATGTATGGCAATAGCCACCACAATATTGTAAATTAATTAGCCTCTAATAAAATAAATAAATTAACAACACCAAAAAAGTGACTAGAGAATGTACACTTGTCAGTGATGGATCATAATTATCTCACAGAGATGATATCATTAATTTCTATATGAACCATGCATATTACCATATGTAAAACAGATGACCAGTGCAAGTTTGATGCATGAAGCAGGGCACTCAAAGCCAGTGTTCTGGACCACCTAGAGGGATGGGGTAGGATGGGAACTGGGAGGGGGTTTCAGGACTGGGGGACTGTGTACAGCCATGGCTGATCCCTGTTGATGTATGGCAATAGCCACCACAATACTGTAAACTAATTAGCCTCCAATAAAATAAATAAAATACAACACCAAAAAAGTGACTAGTGAATATGCACTTGTCAGTGATGGATCAGAATTATCTCACAGAGATGATATCATTAATTTCTATAAAGTAGAAATATAACAATCTTTTCTAATCCCAATGCAACAAAAATTCTTAACAAAAGTTGAAACAGAAAGACTTTTCCAACTGAAATTTCTTTTAACATTTCTTTAAAAATGTTGAGTTAAAAAAAAAACTCAAGTTTTAAAGAATGACTATGAAATACTACATATCAGAATATATGTGACACATTTATAGCAGTGATCTGAGGCAAGTTCAAAGCCACAAACACATTTATGTGTAAAAATAAACGAATGAAGATAAATGAGTTAAAGTATGGCCTCAGAAAATTGAAAAGAAAACCTCAGTTCTAATGAGATGGATGAAATTGGAACCGATTATCCAGAGTGAAGTAGGCCAGAAAGAAAAATACCAATACAGTATACTGACACATATATATGNACATTTATAGCAGTGATCTGAGGCAAGTTCAAAGCCACAAACACATTTATGTGTAAAAATAAACGAATGAAGATAAATGAGTTAAAGTATGGCCTCAGAAAATTGAAAAGAAAACCTCAGTTCTAATGAGATGGATGAAATTGGAACCGATTATCCAGAGTGAAGTAGGCCAGAAAGAAAAATACCAATACAGTATACTGACACATATATATGGAATTTAGAAGACGGTAATGATGACCCTATATGTGAGACAACAAAAGAGACATAGAGGTATAGAACGGACTTTTGGACTCTGAGGGAGAGGGAAAGGGTGGGATGGTTTGGGAAGATAAAGTTATTACAAGAATTACACCCAAGAAGCACCTTTCTCAGATGTATTTATTGGTGAATTCTAGTAAACCATCAAAGATCAAATAGTACCAAAGCTTTATGACTTGTTTCAGAATATTTGAAAGGAAGGAAATGTCCCTTATTTCTTTTAGGAGGCAAGTAGGATACTAACACATAAACACAGACACCAAAACTCTAAATAGAATATTAGCAAACATCCAACAATACATTTAGAGGGTAGTATACTGTGATAAAGTGGAACTTATTCCATTAATACAAGGCTGGCTCTATATTAGGAATTTCATTGATATCATTCACCACGGTAACATATTTAAAGACAAAGACCCTGAGGTTGGGAAAGATTGAAGTCAAAAGGAGTAGGGAACAGCAGAGAATTGAGCATCACTGACTCAATACACTTGAATCTGAGCAAACTCTGGGAGATAGGGGAGGACAGAGGAGCCTGGGTTGCAAAGAGTCAGACGTGACACAGCAACTGAACAATAATCATATGTCTATCATCATAGATGCCAAACCAATCTTTGGGAAACTTCAATAGGCATTCATGTTAAAAAAGAGAAAACTCAAGAAATAGGAATCAGGGATGCATTATTAACATGATAAAAGCTATATAAGCAGTTCCTCATGCAAATCCTTTATTTAGTGGGGGAGTAACAGAGGTTTTCCAATAAGGTCAGGAATAACGAAATGATGCCCACTATATCACTCCTGTTCAGTCTTCGACAGCAAGCACTGGGCAGTTGACTAGAGAAACCAATAAGATTTTTAAGAATGGATAAGAAGATGTAAAGCCACCTCTAGGTCCAGGTGATATCATAGCACACCTGAAGAGTCTTATCGAAACCATGACAAATTAACTAAAACAAAGAGAATTCAGCAAGGTAGTAGGATATAAAGTTACACACAAATATTATTAGTCTTTGTGTTTACATACACACACACAGAGCTGGAGGACACATTAGGAGAGAAAATCCCATATACAATGGCAATAACAAAGATGAAATGTATAGAAATAAACTTAATAAGGGCATCTATACAAGGATAATTTCTAAACATTCTTGAACAACATAGAAGGAAACTTGAATAAGTAGGAAGATTTTCAATGACCTTAGATAGAATAACTCAGCTTTAAAAAGATATTGATTCCCTCTAAAGTTATGTATACATTGAATATAATCTCAAAAATATCAGCGAACATTTTTATGGAGTTAGACCAATGGGTAATTAGTTCATAGTTTTTTAAAAATCATGCAAGAATATCCAGGATACAAGTAAAAAGGAAAATCTATGAGTGAATAGTAATCATATCAGACATAAAACCACACTATAAAGCTCTAAATCTATACCACTCGGGTACCAGTACAGGATAGACTAATAGGCTAGTGGCATAGAACAAAAAACTCAGAATAACACCAATTATACTTGGGGATTTTAGTATATGATCTAAAGACATGTAAAATCACTGAGGCAAGGACGAACATTCAATAAATGATGCTGGAACAACTGAGACATTAAAAAAATAATGTAGATCCATGACATACCATCCACAAAACTAAACTGCAAGTGGGTATAGGAATCTAAACTGAAAAATGAAACCGTAACAAAATCTTGAAGAAAATATGAAAGAATTCTTCTTCAGTATCAGCATTGGGAAAGGCTTTCTAATTGTGACTGACATTTCCAGAGGTGATTAAAGAAAAGAACATTCTATGTGACTAAAAAGATTTTTTTAATGTATGGCAAGTGAAAGTGAAAGTGGCTCAGCCATAACGCAACATGTCTACAGATGCATTTAACATTTGGCCCAACAATCCTATTGCTGGGAATGAAACTTGAAGAGACATTTCCACCACCACAAAAATGCATGTACCCAGGGTTATTCACTGCAGCACTGTTCGTATTAATAATTTCAAAATGTTGAAAACAACTGAAATGCCCCTATGCTGCTGCTGCTGCTGCTGCTGCTGCTGCTAAGTTGCTTCGGTCATGTCCGACTCTGTGCGACCCCAGAGAAGGCAGCCCACAGGCTCCCCGTCCCTGGGATTCGCCAGGCAAGAACACTGGAGTGGCTTTCCATTTCCTTCCACAAGGCATGAAAGTGAAAAGTGAAAGTGAAGTCACTCCATCTTGTCTGACTCCTAGCGACCCCATACACCACAATCTACCAGGCTCCTCCACCCATGGGATTTGCCAAGCAAGAGTACTGGAGTGGGTTGCCATTGCCTTCTCTGGAAATGCCCCTCTAGAAGCCAGTGTAATCTAATGTAGCTGTAAAAAAGAATGAAGGAGTACAGAATAAGGAGCTTTTTAATGGAATGCTGTTTATGGAAAAAGGAAAAGTGCAAAGAAGCTTTAGAAAATGCTATATTTCATTTCATAAACAATGGAACATAAGAAAACCCATATGTATCTATTCATTTGTGTTGAGTAAATACAAGAAAGATTCCACCTGATAACCAGATTGGTTATCTACAGGGAGACTGTGGAAAAGAAACGGGGAATGGGAAGGGGGTGGAAGACATGGGGGAAAAATCATACTCCTACAGTATGTGTTTTTGTGTAGCCCTGAGTCTGAATCACAGTAGTGTTTCACATACCCCAAGTTTAAGTGAAAAATTAAAATGAACTAGGATATGGGGGGAGAGGGCAAACTCAAATCAGAAACACCAACACATTAACCTAAATATATTACAAATGAATGTCTTAACCACAAGAGAAGGGGTGAGGAAGAAAATAGCTAANTGAATCACAGTAGTGTTTCACATACCCCAAGTTTAAGTGAAAAATTAAAATGAACTAGGATATGGGGGGAGAGGGCAAATTCAAATTAGAAACACCAACACGTTAACCTAAATATATTACAAATGAGTGTCTTAACCACAAGGGGTGAGGAAGAAAACAGCTAAGCTAAGCAACTTGGGGAAACAGTACTTTGACTGCATGCTCTGAGGGTTAAGATATAAAGAAGGGTACACAAACACAGGTCATCAGATCTGCTTCTAACAGGTACGCATTTCAGGTTTAGTGGTTAAGTTATATCTGACTTTTTGCGATCCCTGTCTCTGTAGCACACCAGGTCTCCTCATCCTTCACTATCTCCTAGAGTGTGCTCAAATTCATGTCCATTAGGTGCATCATACTATCTAACCATTTGGTAGCATTTCTGCAACTATATCATGGAAAATCAGGTGTGAACAAATAAGTAAGTACTGAAGATAAGGAGAGCCAGGTGAGACAAAGAAGTTACAAATAAGGCTAGAGTGGATTGTGGATATATCATATAAACCATCACAATATTGTAAATTCATTATCTTCCAATTAATTAAAATTAATTAATTAAAAAAGAAGTATCTGTGTGAGCTCCTGGCTTTCACTATCTACAGAAATATCTAGAGAAATTCCAATGTCTCTGGAAGCATAAGTATATACAGACAATATATTTCCTTCATTGAAGGATAAAAATCATGCAAGAATATCCAGGATACAAGTAAAAAGGAAAATCTATGAGTGAATAGTAATCATATCAGACATAAAACCACACTATAAAGCTCTAAATCTATACCACTCGGGTACCAGTACAGGATAGACTAATAGGCCAGTGGCATAGAACAAAAAACTCAGAATAACACCAATTATACTTGGGGATTTTAGTATATGATCTAAAGACATGTAAAATCACTGAGGCAAAGATGAACACTCAATAAATGATGCTGGAACAACTGAGACATTAAAAAAATAATGTAGATACATGACATACCATCCACAAAACTAAACTGCAAGTGGGTATAGGAATCTAAACTGAAAAATGAAACCGTAACAAAATCTTGAAGAAAATATGAAAGAATTCTTCTTCAATATCAGCATTGGGAAAAGCTTTCTAATTGTGACTGACATTTCCAGAGGTGATTAAAGAAAAGAACATTCTATGTGACTAAAAAGATTTTTTTAATGTATGGCAAGTGAAAGTGAAAGTGGCTCAGCCATAACGTAACATGTCTACAGATGCATTTAACATTTGGCCCAACAATCCTATTGCTGGGAATGAAACTTGAAGAGACATTTCCACCACCACAAAAATGCATGCACCCAGGGTTATTCACTGCAGCACTGTTTGTATTAATCATTTCGAAATGTTGAAAACAACTGAAATGCCCCTGTGCTGCTGCTGCTGCTGCTGCTGCTGCTGCTGCTGCTGCTAAGTTGCTTCGGTCGTGTCCGACTCTGTGCGACCCCAGAGAAGGCAGCCCACAGGCTCCCTGATCCTGGGATTCGCCAGGCAAGAACACTGGAGTGGCTTTCCATTTCCTTCCATAAGGCATGAAAGTGAAAAGTGAAAGTGAAGTCACTCAGTCTTGTCCGACTCCTACCGACCCCATACACCACAATCTACCAGGCTCCTCCGTCCATGGGATTTGCCAGGCAAGAGTACTGGAGTGGGTTGCCATTGCCTTCTCTGGAAATGCCCCTCTAGAAGCCAATGTAATCTAATGTATCTGTAAAAAAGAATGAAGGAGTACAGAATAAGGAGCTTTTTAATGGAGTGCTGTTTATGGAAAAAGGAAAAGTGCAAAGAAGCTTTAGAAAATGCTATCTTTCATTTCAAAAACAATGGAACATAAGAAAACCCATATGTATCTATTCATTTGTGTTGAGTAAATACAGGAAAGATTCCACCAGATAACCAGATTGGTTATCTACAGGGGGACTGTGGAAAAGAAATGGGGAATGGGAAGGGGGTGGAAGACATGGGGGAAAAATCATACTCCTACAGTATGTGTTTTTGTGTAGCCCTGAGTCTGAATCACAGTAGTGTTTCACATACCCCAAGTTTAAGTGAAAAATTAAAATGAACTAGGATATGGGGGGAGAGGGCAAACTCAAATTAGAAACACCAACACATTAACCTAAATATATTACAAATGAATGTCTTAACCACAAGAGAAGGGGTGAGGAAGAAAATAGCTAAGCTAAGCAACTTGGGGAAACAGTACTTTGCATCCTCTGAGGCTTAAGATATAAAGAAGGGTACACAAACACAAGTCATCAGATCTGCTTCCAACAGGTGCCCGTTTCAGGTTTAGTGGTTAAGTTGTATCTGACTTTTTGTGATCCCTGTCTCTGTAGCACACCAGGTCTCCCCATCCTTCACTATCTCCTAGAGTTTGCTCAAAGTCATGTCCATTAGGTGCGTCATACTATCTAACCATTTGGTAGCATTTCTGCAACTACATCATGGAAAACCAGGTGTGAACAAATAAGCAAATACTGAAGATAAGGAGAGCCAGGTGAGACAAAGAAGTTACAAATAAGGCTAGAGTGGATTGTTGATATATCATATAAACCATCACAATATTGTAAACTCATTATCCTCCAATTAATTAAAATTAATTAATTAAAAAAGAAGTATCAGTGTGAGCTCCTGGCTTTCACTATCTATAGAAATATCTAGAGAAATTCCAATGAATCTGGAAGCATAAGTATATACAGACAATATATTTCCTTCATTTAGGCATGGAAAAGGAAGACCCAGCTGCCAGGAAACCCCAGTAGCAATGAACATGCAGGGAGATATCAGTTACTAAATGTCATTTTCCAGGGAAAGAAAACATGGGTTTTGGCAGAAATTTTCTGATTTCAGGGTCATGGTGGGGAAAGAATAACACAAGATGCACAGGAATACCTTATAATGCCAGCAAGGAAGTACACAGAATAGAACCAGGTCGTGCTCAAAGAACACAAACTCCACAAGAAGGAGTTCCTGATCACCAAAGCTGGAAAAATGCAAGAAACTCAATAATGATATAATTTGATTATAAGTCACA
>SJYD01055946.1:35433-48146 GCA_006408635.1 Nanger granti
AAAGATACAGCTTAAGTAGCTCCAGTTAAGATAGGCTTATTTTCTTTGTTCCATAGTCTCAAAACAACTGACAATGAAGAAAGAAGTTCATCTAAAACCCATTTTTCATATTCAGAAAGATATTTTATGTTCAAATATAAGACAGTTTTGTTCTTTTCAAGCTAAAATAGGTTTGTACCTTGCAATGAATGTCTTGTTTCACATGTTTAGACATAATAAAATCAAATTGTGTGTCTTTGCCTTGACCATCGTTGTGGCATCACTGTGCATTTAGAATCAATTGTTTGAATGTGTGGATTGTGAAGTTTTCGTGTCACATACTGTTGAAGCTTAGCTTGAAGAATTTTGAGAATTATCTTGCTAGCTTGTGAAATGAATGCAGTTGTGCAGTAGTTTGAACATTGTCTGGCATTGCCCTTCTTTGGGATTGAAATGAAAACTGACTTTTTCCAGTCCTGTGGCCACTGCCAAGTTTTCCAAAGTGGCTGTCATATTGAATGCAGCACTTTAACAGTACCCATCATTTAGGATTTGAAAGAGCTCAGCTAGAATTTAATCACCTCCACCAGCTTTGCACATACTGCTGCTTCCTAAGGCCCTCGTGTCTGCACTCCAGGATGTCTGGCTCTAGGTGAGTGAACACATCATCATAGTTATCCAGGTTATTAAGATTTTTTTTAACAGTTCTTCTGTGTATTCTTGCTACACAGGGCTGAGTATAGTCTCCCCAATGCCGAGCTCCTCAACATGCCAACTGGCAGCCACAAGGCAGCTTTTGGTTCAGGTCAGTAATGTCACAAGACGTGACTGAGAACAGCCTCCGTGATGCCCAACTCCACACATGCACCATTGCCAGCCCCGAAGCAGCTTCCAGTTCAACCTGATGACATCCCCAACAAACCCGTCGGCTCAGATGAAGTCGCCTGCAACGGTATTAGTACGGCAGGTGGACGACCCCGGGCACTGGCACCATGCAAAGGTAGGGGTGCCCCCACTGGGTCAATCAGCCCCGAAGCAGCTTCCAGTTCAACCTGATGACATCCCCAACAAACCCGTCGGCTCAGATGAAGTCGCCTGCAACGGTATTAGTACGGCAGGTGGACGACCCCGGGCACTGGCACCATGCAAAGGTAGGGGTGCCCCCACTGGGTCAACTTCTCCAGGGACCAGGCTGGGTGAACGTGGGCAAACTCCAGGTTCTCTGTGAGGTTGATGCCGACCACCAACAGCCTCCCTGGAACAAGAGAGGGGATGTTGTTTATGGTGCCAGCTGTGGGGTCAGCCACTCACATGTGTCATCACTACCCCACAGAGCCATGTGGCCAACCAAACCGTGTGGTCATCAACTCACATGGTCACCCATCAACGGGGTCACTACCCCATGCAATGATCCTTCCACTGGCCACCAACCCCCATGGGCACCCACCCATGGGGTCACTAACCTGCAAGCTCATGCGCTCACCTGTCCACATGATTACCCACTCACACCATCACCTGCCCACACGGTCACCCACTCACCAGGTCAGCAACTCACATGGTAACTCACCCTGCAGTTAGCAACACAAACTGATCACCCACCCACATAGTCACTCACCCACATGGTCACCCACCCACGCAGTCTCCAACCCACATGGTCTCCCGCCCATGTGCTCAGTAACCCATGGGCTCACCCACCCATGCAGTCACCCACCCATGTGACCCCTAACCCATGTGGTCACCTGCCCATGCAGTCACCAAGCTGTGCCATTACCCACCCAGACTCTGGCCTCCGCAGAGGTCAGAGATTGAGATGTCTGACAGAGACCGAAGTTCAGACAGCAGGGGCTCAGAGGGGTGTTGACTCATGAATTTCTTCTGTTACAGAGGCAGGCGGGCTGGACAGTGACCCCAAAGATGTTCCCGTCCTGGCCCCGTGTGGTGGACACAACAATGTCCCCATGGATATCCACGTCCTGTCTACATCCTGACCCCTTGTGGTGAACACAGTAACGTCCCCAAGGATGTCCATGCCCTGGTCCCCATGTGGTGAACAGAATAACGTCCCCTAATACGTCCTATTCCATTTCTGTACTTGAATCCAAAGCCAGCCCCATGTGCCAGGACATGTGTGTGACCAGGTGTCCCGGTTTGAAGGCAGCACTCCCCTGGGTAGCTGAAGCTCTTCATGTGCTCCAGGTAGTGGACAATGACTCAGGGCTTCACCTGGTACCCCCACCAGTAGGGGATACTGGGCCACAGTTCTGCATGCTGACTCAAGGATGCCTGGTACGATAGGATGACCTGCTGATCCTGGGACTACAGCTGGTGCAGAGTCGATACCTCCTGGGGGAAGAACCATCAGGGTGTCTGTGAGACATGTGCACAGGGGCTATTGGCAGCCTTGTGACACACTGTCAGGTACTGAGGGTGTCCGAGAAGCCAGAGTGATGTGTGGATTATTAGGGTGTCTATGAACAGTGATGGGCTGGTTATTGAGTTCTCTGTGAGAAGAGACAGTCATGGGTGTTTTATTGGAATGTCTGAGTAGAAAAACTAGTGGGTAAATTACTGGGGTGTCTGAGTGGAGACAGTGGTGGATAGATTTTTTGGGTATCTTGAGCAGTGATGGGTCGATTATTGAGGTGCCTGAGTGGAAACAGAGATGGGTGGATTATTGGTATTTCTGATAGGAAATGGCAGATGGATTACTGGGGCATTGTGAGGATTGATTTATTTGCTTTGAGGGTGTCTGAATAGAGGCCAGACATGGTGGATTATTGGGGGTGCCTGTTACCAGTGATGGGCTGGTCCTTGGGGTGTTTGAGTGGAGACCATAGTGGGTGGATTACTGGGGTTCCATGAGCAGCATCAACTGGTGTCTGAATCAGTCTCATATAGTGAGTGGAAAGTCTGATTACAGTGAGGCCTAGTGCTTCCACCACCCCCGCTGCCAAGAGCATGGACAATCTGTGGCCCCTGCTCACCACACAGGGACACAGTATGTCCCTAAGGATGTTCTTGATGTAGCCCATCAGGTACTCGTGCAGGTCCTCCAACTCGCCCTTGAAGTTCCTGCACGCCAGAATAACCTTCTCCTGGGGGTGGTTCTCCAGCCACTCTAAGATCTCTGTGAGCATGTTCTGGGTGTGTGTGGGGAGAAGGGCCTTTGTAGTGAGAGACAGAGGGTAGTGGGTGGGGAAATCACCCAGCACAGCCACTCTACAGACAGGCTGGGGTGTCCTAACACACAAAGACATAAAACATGGCACCTGTTCCTAAGGGACCCAGCCTCTCCTGAGTGGCAGTGGGGAGCAGTGGCATTGCTCTGGTGTGTGTGTGTGTGTGTGTGTGTGTGTGTGTGTGTGTGTGTGTGTACACACTCCTGTAGATAAAGGTGCACACACAGGTGTACATGTGTTCAGGGTTTGTGTGTGCTTGGATATGCATGTGTGTGTGTGCACAGCAGCAGAGAGTAGTGCTTATAATATTGTGTGAAGTCTATACTACAGGGAGTGTGTGAGGCCCTGCAGGGTACGTGCACACTGAGGCCCAGGACAGAACCTCCAGACCCCAAGGGTCATTAGGTTCTATGATGGGGGCACTGCGGGCTGAGGCCAGAGTGAGACATTAAGTAACTTAGCCAGCAGCTGAGAGAATGGACTGGACACCCCAAAACTGTGACCATGTGTCCATTTGAGTGGACTTGTATCCATCCCCTCAGAGGCCCTCCCCTTCCTGCCTGGACCAGACAGGAAAAGACATGTGAAGGACCTGGTGTAGCCAAATTCTGAGAAACACCCCAGAGGCCAGGAGTGCGGGTGAGAGTTCAGAAATGCACGTTGTTCAGGAATTCTTAGTAACTGATGCAAGAGGTCAGCCCTCTCATGCCTGGAGTGGATGTGTGTCCGTCCCCTTAGAGCTCAGTGTCTTCTTACTGGAATGGACCTGTGTTGTCCCCTTAGAGGTCAGCCTCTCTTGCCTGGAGTGACCATATGTCCATCTGAGTGGACGTGTACCCATCCCCTCAGAGGCACTCTCCTTCCTGCCTGGACCAGACGTGGGTGTCCCTGGCTTGCAGACACCCCTGTCTGTACCCCTGCCCCCACCCGCACCTCCATGAGGGCCGTCATGTACACCATGTGGACAGAGTGCAGGTTCCTCTCAGTGCCCTCATCCATGGCGCCATCTGCAGGTCCCAATGTCAGCATCCAGGTGCTTCATGATGCTCAGCACCTGCATACAGAGGTCAGTCATCTGTGATGGGCACAGAGAGCGGCCCCCCCTCAGGGACTGCACATGCACTGAGGACGCGAACTAAGGGCCACATCGGCCACTGTGAAAACAGCCTTGTTGATGCTGCTGGGGTTGAGGCCCTGCTTCTGGGAACAGGGACTCCAGGGTCTCTGGTCATGTGGAGCATAGAGCCCGGGTACAGATTGTGGTCTTGGTGAGGTGGTGGTGATCCTGCATAGTCCAGCCTTATACTTCTCTCAGGCAGTCCCTGGGTGGAAGCTCACTGTGAGTTCAACAGCCCAGGATCCATGACACCCAAGATGAACCCTTGATGACATGAGGACACGTTAGACCCACAGAGGTCTGTGCCCACCCCCCACAAACAGCATTAGGAAAGGTAAGAAGGAATCAAGGTAAGGGAACAAAAGGACGAAACATCTGTCCACCACAAAAATAAGACAGGATAAAGCAAAAAATAACTTTAACATAAAATGAAAAGTGAAAGTTGCTCAGTTGTTTACAACTCATTTTGATCCAGTGAACTGTAGCTCATCAGACCCCTCTGTCCATGGAATTATCCAGGCAAAACTACTAGAGTGGGTTGCCTTCCCCTTCTCCAGATCTTCCCAACCCAGGATCGAACCCACATCACCCTCACTGCAAGCAGACTCTTTACTGAGGCACCAGGAAAGCCCTAATATAAATTCGTAGCAGAAAATGTACTGTGTCCTCTACAAGGAGTCATAATGGAAAAAGAAAAAAAAATACATAAGGATAAAAATGGGGAAGAAAATAATAGATTTTCTCTATCAAAAAGAAAAGAAAAAGCAAAAACTAATATTAACATAAACTAGTAGCAGGAAATGGTACTCTGTTCTCTACACAGAGTCATAATGGACAAAAAAAAAAAAAGATATAAGGATAAAAAATGGGAAAGGAAGTCATAGCCCCCCCCCCAGTCCAAATTACAAGAAAAAACAAAGACTCATATGAATATTGTCAGCTATTGTCAGGCACTTGCCATCCACCTCTACAAGGATTAAATAAAGTGCTGCTGCAGCCGTTGATCTTAAAGGCCCCCTGAAAGACCACCAAATGTGCCCCCCACCCCGCTCACACCCAGGTCTCTTTGACAGCCATACCACTTGAGACCATGGCACTCAGGTCCCCCAGTATGGAGGGGGCCTTACCTGGAGGGATGCAGAACAGAGGGACCCAGCACCAAGAGACAATCAGAGCAGAGGGACCCCAGTCCTGCAGGACTCTCAGGCTCTGGTGGACCTTCTCCTTCTCTCTCTCTCCTCTGGGTGTGAGCTCTTAAGACCAGGCTGTGGGCACCTGCTGCAAGCAGGAATAGTTTGTCCACATTCCAGCCCTGGCTCTCTGTCAATCAGATCCCCTAAGAGGATTCCAGCAACTGGGGACCTCCCAGGAGGAAGCCATTACAAAAGGTAAGAGCTGTGCTTGACAGCCTCTTGTCCTCTTGGGAGCACCAGCCTGGGGGCAGAAAAACCAGGAATATGAGTGTTCCTCAAGTGCAGGTACAGGAAGGCGGGAGCCATCTGTTCCCTCCAGGTGGGTGACTGCTTCTGTGGGCACCTGGGCTCAGGTGGGTTTTCTAACTCATTCTGTATCCATCCCCTGACTAATGTGTGTGCCAGTGACAGGATCACTGTCAATTGGGTGCCACCTCCATTGACTCCTCTCCATCCTCCACAATGACTGCCTCAAACCCCGGCTTCTCTCCACCCCATAAAACCCCTGATCAAACCTGGAGAAGCACTACAGGGGAGGGGTGTGAGTGCATGCGTGTGTTCTCAATCGCTTCAGTCGTGTCGACTTTCTGTGACCACATGAACTATAGCCTGCTAGACTCCTCTGTCCATAGGATTTCCCATGTGAGAATACTATAGTGGGGTGCCATTTTCTCCTCCATGGGATCTTCCAGATCCAGTGATCAAGCCCCGGTCCCATGCATTGCAGGCTGATTCTTTACCATCTGAGCCACCAAGAAAGTCTCTCTGGAGGGTCTGCTGGGATGCAAATGTGAACCCACCTCAGAAGACATGGGAGCTCACCTCTCTTCCTTATGTGGGACAAGGAGGGAGCTCTGGTGTCAGCTCAGCTGCACAAAGGGAGGGACCCAGCCTCCCTCTTCACCTCCCTGCTCCCCCAGCCTCTGACTTCAGACAGTGATGCTGTTAGTCCATGGGTCCTGTTCTAGCTTCAGGCTCGTTTCACAGTAAAGCTGTGTCCTTTTCTGCCTTTCTGGGAGGCTCTCTGGGTGGCGAAGATCTCCTGAAGGAGGGCATGGCAACCCACTAAAGTATTCTTACTGGCAGAATCCCATGGACAGAGAAGCCGGGCGGACTACAGTCCTTGGGGTCGCAATGAGTAAGACATGATGAGTGACTAAACAANCATCGGCCACTGTGAAAACAGCCTTGTTGATGCTGCTGGGGTTGAGGCCCTGCTTCTGGGAACAGGGACTCCAGGGTCTCTGGTCATGTGGAGCATAGAGCCCGGGTACAGATTGTGGTCTTGGTGAGGTGGTGGTGATCCTGCATAGTCCAGCCTTATACTTCTCTCAGGCAGTCCCTGGGTGGAAGCTCACTGTGAGTTCAACAGCCCAGGATCCATGACACCCAAGATGAACCCTTGATGACATGAGGACACGTTAGACCCACAGAGGTCTGTGCCCACCCCCCACAAACAGCATTAGGAAAGGTAAGAAGGAATCAAGGTAAGGGAACAAAAGGACGAAACATCTGTCCACCACAAAAATAAGACAGGATAAAGCAAAAAATAACTTTAACATAAAATGAAAAGTGAAAGTTGCTCAGTTGTTTACAACTCATTTTGATCCAGTGAACTGTAGCTCATCAGACCCCTCTGTCCATGGAATTATCCAGGCAAAACTACTAGAGTGGGTTGCCTTCCCCTTCTCCAGATCTTCCCAACCCAGGATCGAACCCACATCACCCTCACTGCAAGCAGACTCTTTACTGAGGCACCAGGAAAGCCCTAATATAAATTCGTAGCAGAAAATGTACTGTGTCCTCTACAAGGAGTCATAATGGAAAAAGAAAAAAAAATACATAAGGATAAAAATGGGGAAGAAAATAATAGATTTTCTCTATCAAAAAGAAAAGAAAAAGCAAAAACTAATATTAACATAAACTAGTAGCAGGAAATGGTACTCTGTTCTCTACACAGAGTCATAATGGACAAAAAAAAAAAAAGATATAAGGATAAAAAATGGGAAAGGAAGTCATAGCCCCCCCCCCAGTCCAAATTACAAGAAAAAACAAAGACTCATATGAATATTGTCAGCTATTGTCAGGCACTTGCCATCCACCTCTACAAGGATTAAATAAAGTGCTGCTGCAGCCGTTGATCTTAAAGGCCCCCTGAAAGACCACCAAATGTGCCCCCCACCCCGCTCACACCCAGGTCTCTTTGACAGCCATACCACTTGAGACCATGGCACTCAGGTCCCCCAGTATGGAGGGGGCCTTACCTGGAGGGATGCAGAACAGAGGGACCCAGCACCAAGAGACAATCAGAGCAGAGGGACCCCAGTCCTGCAGGACTCTCAGGCTCTGGTGGACCTTCTCCTTCTCTCTCTCTCCTCTGGGTGTGAGCTCTTAAGACCAGGCTGTGGGCACCTGCTGCAAGCAGGAATAGTTTGTCCACATTCCAGCCCTGGCTCTCTGTCAATCAGATCCCCTAAGAGGATTCCAGCAACTGGGGACCTCCCAGGAGGAAGCCATTACAAAAGGTAAGAGCTGTGCTTGACAGCCTCTTGTCCTCTTGGGAGCACCAGCCTGGGGGCAGAAAAACCAGGAATATGAGTGTTCCTCAAGTGCAGGTACAGGAAGGCGGGAGCCATCTGTTCCCTCCAGGTGGGTGACTGCTTCTGTGGGCACCTGGGCTCAGGTGGGTTTTCTAACTCATTCTGTATCCATCCCCTGACTAATGTGTGTGCCAGTGACAGGATCACTGTCAATTGGGTGCCACCTCCATTGACTCCTCTCCATCCTCCACAATGACTGCCTCAAACCCCGGCTTCTCTCCACCCCATAAAACCCCTGATCAAACCTGGAGAAGCACTACAGGGGAGGGGTGTGAGTGCATGCGTGTGTTCTCAATCGCTTCAGTCGTGTCGACTCTCTGTGACCACATGGACTATAGCCTGCTAGACTCCTCTGTCCATAGGATTTCCCATGTGAGCATACTATAGTGGGATGCCATTTTCTTCTCCATGGGATCTTCCAGATCCAGTGATCAAGCCCCGGTCCCATGCATTACAGGCTGATTCTTTACCATCTGAGCCACCAAGAAAGTCTCTCTGGAGGGTCTGCTGGGATGCAAATGTGAACCCACCTCAGAAGACATGGGAGCTCACCTCTCTTCCTTATGTGGGACAAGGAGGGAGCTCTGGTGTCAGCTCAGCTGCACAAAGGGAGGGACCCAGCCTCCCTCTTCACCTCCCTGCTCCCCCAGCCTCTGACTTCAGACAGTGATGCTGTTAGTCCATGGGTCCTGTTCTAGCTTCAGGCTCGTTTCACAGTAAAGCTGTGTCCTTTTCTGCCTTTCTGGGAGGCTCTCTGGGTGGCGAAGATCTCCTGAAGGAGGGCATGGCAACCCACTAAAGTATTCTTACTGGCAGAATCCCATGGACAGAGAAGCCGGGCGGACTACAGTCCTTGGGGTCGCAATGAGTAAGACATGATGAGTGACTAAACAATTCTGCTTTATAGCAGATTTATTCTCAACCTCTTTTCCTCAAGAGGGATAACGACACTGCCCCCTGTAGGTGACACTAATGGCTGGAGCTGGGTCCAGGGCCTGGGCATGCCTGCAGACACTCACCTTTGTGGTGGACCACTTGAGCACCACGGGCAGGGTGACACATGGCAGCACTTTGCCCAGAAGCTGCAGCAGCCTCGACTCCTTGTGAGAGATGGGTGACTTCTTTTTCAGGCAGTAGGTCATTGTGCTGTGGCTCCCTGCAGGCAAACCAGGCAGGGGACATTTCACACCCTGAGCCTCTCCTCTGTGCCCCCAAGCCACCCTAAAGATGCACAGCTATAGCGCCGTGGGGTATGGGAGAGTCCCGAAAGTCATATCCACTGAGTCCCAGGAACTGAATCTTGTCTTGAAATAGGGTCTCTGCAGATGTGAGAAACTGAAAGTCAATTTATTTATGGAATCACGTTTTTGGACAGGAAAGGCTTAAGATGGCTTTTGATTTTATGATTTGTTGTTTCCCAGGTGGTGCTCATGGCAAATAGCCCGCTTGCCAAAGCAGGAGGCATAAAAGATGCAAGGGTGACCCTGGGTTGCGAAGATTCCCCTGGGAAGGGAATGACAACCAACTTCATTATTCTTTCCTGGAGAATCCCATGGACAGGGGAGCCTGGTGGGTACAGTCCATGGGGCTGCAAAGAGTCAGACACAACTGAGCAGAGAGACCCTCTCTAGTTACAAGTACTTTGAAGTTATTCATAGTATTTTCAGGCTCTTTATGACGCCAATGTTGTGGTCATTTATCTATATTTAACTTATTGTTTTCCCTTTTTAAAATATATGATCTATTTCAGAGACAGTGTGGAGAGGTTAACACTTGAGCAGTCACCTGGGGACAATCCAGAAATCCTTCCCTTCTGTCTCTGAACATGGGTTTGTACTAGCTTTCTTTCTTTCTTTCTTTTTTTTTTTTTTTCTTTTCTTATTTATTCTCAGGGTCAAGGGATGGGAAGGAGGATTTACAAGTTCATAATATAATTTGATTTGATGATGTTATTGAAGAGTGGATGGATGGGTTGATAGATAACTGGATGGATGATTAGTGGGTGGATGGATCGATCAGTGATGGGTGGATGATGGACTGGTCGGTGGATGGGTGGATATATGGATGGAAGTGTGGGTGAATGGGCGGGTGATTAGATGGATGGGTGGGTAGATGGATAGGTGAGTGGGTGGATGGACATTTAGATGAGTGGATGGGTGTGTGGTTGGATGGATGGATGGATGGGTGGATGAGCAGCATGTGGTCCATGCACACAGTGGTGTATGAGTCACCATGAAAAGGAGTGAAATTCTGACACAGGCTACATCGTGGATGGGCCTTGAACACACGATGGTCAGTAAGAGAAGTAGACACATAAGGACATATTTTATGTGTTCATTTATAAGAGATGTCCAGAAGAGGCCAATTTACAAAGACAGAACCAGATGAGTGGTGCCTGGGTTTGCGGGAGAGGCATCATGAGTTATTTTGGAAGAGGTACTGGAAGGAGAGTGGCCAAGGGCCCCTCTCTGGATAGAGGAAGTCTGAAGACTTGGAAACCTCCTCCTTGTGGGGCCCCCACAGTCTTCCCCCTGGGAAGTATCCAGAAGGGCTGAGAGACTGGGTTCACTGTTCCCTGTCTGCTCCAAGCACTCAAGGGAAGAGCTATGTGGGGGCCCTTTCTCCAAGGGAGGTGGGTTGGCCGGCACAAAACCCCACAGCTGTCAAGAGGGTGAGAAAGAGTTTTAAAATGCCTTCCATTGAAAACACAACTTCCTGTTTGTCCAACTGTCCATGTGGGATCCAAGTGGGCAATGCCTAGGGTCACAGAGCCAGGGCAGGGTCCAGTGT
Organism: Nanger granti; assembly: GCA_006408635.1. Classification (NCBI taxonomy): domain Eukaryota; kingdom Metazoa; phylum Chordata; class Mammalia; order Artiodactyla; family Bovidae; genus Nanger; species Nanger granti. Next base: position 46,292 of record SJYD01055946.1, read on the forward strand.
GTGCACGGCCAGAGGATTGCTGGTGGATAATGGGACATGTTTTCACCATGAGGAGGGTAGCAGAGGGACCTTCCCCTCCCAGCCCATGGTGTCTGGTGGACACGCCTCTGATGGCCTGAGCACAGCAGTGTCACTCTGGAATTGCCCTACTGCCTGTTCACCACCGGGCATCCCCAAGTCCAGATGCCACCCCATTGTTGAGCTTTGCAGCACTTTTTGCAACAAAACTGGCTGGAGTCAGATGTTCCTCATTTTAATTAGATAGTCCTGGTACCACTTACCAGGTTGTTTTTGGAGAAGACCCTCTAGTTTCAAGTGCAGCATGTGCTGCAAAAGCTCTGATGGAAAACATGGGTGGAAAGGTGAGGGGTCGCCAGGAGTAGCAGTGAGTGTCTGAGAAAACACAACCCTACCCCCCAGGGAGGCTGGCATATGTCCTGAAGGCAGGCTGTCTGGTTCACTTACCTTCCAGGTTGAGTGGGATAAAGTGGACAGACAAGAGAAGGTGCTGGTGTGTGTATGCATGTGTGCAGGATGTGTGCATGTGTGTTTGGTGTGTGTGTGTTCAATGTGCATGAATGTCTGTGTGTGTGTGTATTCAGTGTGCCTTTGTGTGCCTGCATGGGTGCATGTTTGGCTCTGAGGATTCCCACACTTGGACACGTGTGGCAGCCACATCTCCACCAAACTGAGCCTGCGGGGCCACACCTGGGATGGAGAGGTGGTTCAGGGCCATGTCCCAGAGCCGAGAACTCAGCGCTGACATCCAGTCTGAGTTCACCTGATGGCACAGGAAGGAGCAGTGGGAGCTCACCTGCCAGCCCATCAGAGGCTGAGCCTGGGCAATCTGGGGAAGGAAATGAGGCTTTGCATAATTAAAACAGGATGTGCAAAAAAACAAGTGCTGGCGGTGCAGAGGTGTGGATCTGAGAAAATGTACCTGTGGACTGCTCTCCAAGAGAAAGGAGGATGGGATGGTGGAGAGGGGAGAAGTGCTCTAGAGACAGAGAAAGTGAGACACAGAGAGAAATGAAGAGAGACATGAAGAGAGACAGACAGAAATAGGGCGAGGGGAGAGAGAGACACAGGAGGTGAAGTGAGGGTTTGAGGGAAAGCAAGAAAGAGGGGAGACACGGACCAACAGACAGACCCCAGCAGCTGAAGTCTGTTCTCCCTGAGGCTAGAGCTTGCTTGCACTGTGCACAAGCACCCTCCCCTTGTGGCTGAGAGGGGCCCAGTTGAGCCTGTGGGCTCCAGGTATGGGGGCTTCCATCCTAGGGGTGATGGAGCTCAGGTGCAAGGTCACATGTCCTTCACTCCCCAGATGCGATCTCTCCATCTGGTGGGTGTTGCTGCAGTAAAAGTGACTGGACAGGCTCCCAGGATGAAGCACCCACCTGAGCAGCTAAGAAGCTGGGAATGACTCCAATCAGGGTCTGAGTGTCCCCTCTCTCCTGTTATGGGTGGGTGTCCTGGTGGTCGGCATGCCATCAGGAATCCTTACATGGCAAACACATGCCTGGACCTTTATTTTTGAGTTTACTGCTCTCCATGGACAAGGGATGTCTCTATTTTTAAGGTCTATCATAATGTTAAAGTAATAGTAATAATAATAGTTCTATACTCTATAGTAATAGTTCCCTTCTGTTGTCGTAGTCCCCCCCTACAGAAATACTCGCCTTCTATTGTCATACTCTCCCCTCTACAGTAATAGTTCTCCTTCTATAATAGCAGCCCCCTCTAATATCATAGTTGGAGAAAGGCATGGCAACCCACTCCAGTATTCTTAGCTGGAGAATCCCATGGACAGAGGGGCTTGGCCGGCTCCATGCGGTCAGTCAATGGAGTCACAAAG
>SJYD01055948.1:9997-25994 GCA_006408635.1 Nanger granti
CTCCCTGTCGAGTGGACACAGGGAACTGTGGCTTGCCCTCGAGGCCCAAAGTGTTGTCACACGTGTAGGTGTTTTCGGATTCAAGCCTCGGGGTGACAGTAAATGCAGTGCAGGTCAGACAGGTTCATCTGCAGTGGACAAGTGATTTGGGTGTCCTTGAGAATGGTGGATGAAACCCCGATGCTACTCCCTACGTTCCTACTGTGAGCATCTCCTTTTGGGATGAGAAAGAAGTCCCAGGACACTTTATACTAAGGAGCAAGAAAAGGGGCTATTATCTAGAGCTTAGCAGTTGTAAACTGGGCTCCTCTTGAGTCGCATCGAGTCCACTGGTGTTCCTCTTAAGTGTGACGTTTGTGGCAGGGAACTCCTTTTGTCACAGCATGGGAGTGAATGAGCCTTTCGAGGTCCAAGAGGGAAGGGGTGATTTCCCACGAGACGCTGGATTAGATAAGGGCCTCACCTCACTCACAAGGGAGAAGCTTCTGGTGTTTCTCGAGTTGAGGCGTGTTTTGTCGAGTTACGAGGGGCAGCCCAGAGACGAGCCACTTTGGCCTCAGGAGACGACAGTCTCCGTGCCAGTTGCCCGTCACCTCTGAGGATTCTTCCCCAATCTTCTCAGTGTGCCCTGTCCTCGACTTTTGCTGAGGCCAGTGCCTGAGCTTCCCTCGATCGTCCTGACCTAGGTCTTGGGGGTTCCGCTGATGCTCCGACAGAGGAGACAGTCTTCGTCTCACTGGACACGTGCACGGCGACTTAGCTGAACTGCTGCAGCAGGAGTGTCATTCTCCATGTCGAGCGCACTAGTGATCTGTGGCTTGCTCTCGAGGTCCTAAGTGCTGACACACGTACCAGGGTGTCGTGCGTTGAGCCTCGGGGTGACAGTCAACGCAGTTTGGGGCTGTCAGGTTCATCTGCAGTGGACAAAGCATTCGGGGGTGTCGGGGAATGGTGGCCAAAACCCTGAGACTCCTCCAGACTTTTCTGTTGCGAGCACCTCCTCTTGGTATTCGAGCAAAGATCCAGGGAAACTTTTTCTTAGGGGCAGTAAAGGAACGATCATCTGGAGCTTAGCAGGTGCAAATATGGCTCTGTTGAATCGCGCGGATGTCTTATGGTTCCTCTCCAGTTGATACGGTTAGGGTGGGGAAATTCCTGGGTCACAGGAAGGGGGTGAAAAATCCCTTCGAGATCCAAAAGGGAAGGAGAGATTTCCCCAGAGATGCCTCAGTGGATAAGTGCCTCGCCCCGCTTGCAGTGGAGAAGCTACTGGTGTTTCTCGAGTTGGGGCGGGGTTTCTAGAGGTATGACGGGGAGACCATGGACCCGCCGCTGTGGCCTCAGGAGAGGACAGTCTCCGTGCCAGTTGCCCGTCACCTCTGGGAAATCTTCCCCAATCGTCTCTGGGTGCCCTGATCTCGACTTGTGCTGAGGCCAGTGCCTGATCTTGCCTCGACAGTCCTGACTTAGGTCTTGGGGGTTCCACTGAGATCCCCGCAGAGGAGACAGGTTACGTCTCACCTGGACATGTGCATGGCTGCTTGCCAGTCCAGCTGCAGCAAATCTCGACTTGTGCTGAGGCCAGTGCCTGATCTTGCCTCGACAGTCCTGACTTAGGTCTTGGGGGTTCCACTGAGATCCCCGCAGAGGAGACAGGTTACGTCTCACCTGGACATGTGCATGGCTGCTTGCCAGTCCAGCTGCAGCAGCAGTGTCAGGCTCCATGTCGAGTGGACAGAGGGATCTGTGGCTTGCCCTCGTTGTCCCACGTGCTGTCAAAAGTGCCAGTGTGCCGTGCTTTGAGTCTCGGGGTGACAGTCGAGGCACTGCGGGACATTCTAGTTCATCTGCAGTGAACAAGGCATTTGCGGGTCTTGGTGAATGGCCGCCGAACGCCTAATGCTTCCCCCGACATTCCTGTTGTGATCACCCCCTCTGTATTCGAGCGAAGCCCCAGGGAACCTTTCTCTAAGGGTCTGGAAAGGGGACGATCATCTCGATCTTAGCAGGGGCAAACCGAGCTCTGTTGAGTCGCAGCAGATCCTTTGTTGTTCCTCTCAGATTGAGACCCGTAGGGCCGGGAAATTCCTGGGTCTCATCAAGGGTTTGAAAGAGCCGTTTGAGGTCCAAGAGGAAGGAATGATTTCCCCAGTGATGCCACAGTGGATAAGGATCTCACCCGGCTTGCAAGGGAGAAGATTCTGGTATTTTTCTAGTTGTGGCGTGGTTTCTCGTGTTACGACGTGTAGCTCATAGACCCGCACCTGTGCCCTCAGGAGAAGCCAGTCTTCTTGCCAGTGGCCATGCACCTTTGGAGATTCCTCCCCAGTCACCGCCGAGACCTCTGTCCTCGTCTGGTGCTGAAGCTGGTACGTGAGTAGAATCTTTCTCTAAGTGTTTGGGAAGGAGACAGTCATCTAGATCTCGCAAGGGGCCAACAGGGCTCTGTTGAGTCGCAGAAGATCCCTTGTTGTTCCTGTCTGGTTGAGACCCGTAGGGCGGGGAAATTCCTGGGTCCCAGCAAGGGGGTGAAAGAGCCCTTTGAGGTCCAAGATGGAAGGAATTATTTCTCCAGAGATGCCCCTGTGGATAAGAATCTCACCCCGCGTGCAAGGGTGAAGATTCTGGTATTTCTCGAATTGTGGCGTGTTTTCACGATTTATGACGGGTAGCCCATAGACCTGCACCTGTGCCCTCAGGAGAGGCCAGTCTTCTTGTCAGTTGCCATGCAACTTTGGGAATTCCTCCGCAGTCATCGCCGAATCCTCAGTTTTCGTCTGGTGCTGAAGCTGGTATATGAGCTTACCTCGCCAATGCTGACATAAATATTGGGGTTCCCATGAAGCAACCACAGGAAAATCAAGCCTCGTCATGACTAGAGACGTACACTTGTGCTTGCTCCTGCAGCTGCAGAAATGTGAAAGCCTCCCCGTCCAGTGGACACAGGGATCTGTGCTTTGACCACGAGGATCCACCCAGGTCTGTGACTCGTGCCAGTGTGTCAGGCTTCGAGCCTCAGGGTGACAGTAGACCCAGTGCAGGGCAATCAGGTTCATCTGGAGTTAACGAGGTATTTGGGGTCTTGGGGAATGGTAACAAGACCCCTGATGCTGCTCCCGACAGTCCTGGTTCGAGTGTCTCCTGCTGGGATGTGAGGGAAGTCTGGGAACCCTTTCCATACAGAGCAGGAAAGGGCCACTCAGGTGGAGCTCAGCAGGGATACTGGGGCTACCTTACATTCTTGGCGGGAACTTTGGTGTTCCCTTCGTGTGAGGACGGGTGGTGCGATAAACTTCTTGTGTCACAGCAAGAAGGTGAACGACACTTTGAAGGTCCAAGAACGAAGAGGTTCTTTCCCCCGAGACGCCACAGCAGACGAGGTCCTCACCCCACTTGCAGGGGAAAATCTTTTGATATTTCTCAATTTGTGGCGGGTATCCTCTCGAGTTACAACAGGGTACCTAGGGACTCGCCCCTGTGCACTCACGATTGGACAGTTTCCCTGCCAGTGGCCAGACGCGTATAGAGGATTCTTCCGTCGCCGTCTCGTGGCTCTGTCCTCGACCTTTGCTGAGGCCGGAGCCTGCGCTTTCCTCAACCGCCCTAACCTAGGTCTTGAATTAACCCTCAGGGACCAAAGAGGAGACAGGCCTCCTCTCCCCTGAACACCTGCACGGCTACTTGCCTGACCAGCTGCAGCAGCAGTGTCAGGCTCCCTGTCGAGGGGACACTGGGTACTGTGGCTTGCCCTCGAGGCCCAAGTGTTGTCACACGTGTAGGTGTTTTCGGCATCAAGCCTCGGGGTGACAGTCAAGGCAGTTCAGGGCAGACAGGTTCATCTGCAGTGGACAAGTCATTTGGGTGTCCTTGAGAATGGTGGATGTAACCCCGATGCTCCTCCCTGCGTTCCTACTGTGAGCATCTCCTTTTGGGATTCGAAGGGAGTCCCAGGACACGATATACTCAGGAGCAGGAAAGGGGGTTATTATCTAGAGCTTAACAGGTGCTAACCGGGCTCCTCTTGAGTCGCATCGGGTCCACTGGGGTTCTTCTTGGGTGCGACGTTTTTGGCAGGGAACTCCTTTTGTCACAGCAAGGGAGTGAAGGAGCCTTGGAAGTCCAAGAGGGAAGGGGTGATTTCCCACGAGACGCCGGATCAGATAAGGGCCTCACCCCACTCGCAAAGGAGAAGCTTCTGGTGTTTCTCGAGTTGCGGCGTGGTTTCTCGAGTTACGACTGGGAGCCCAGAGACGCGCCACTTTGGCCTCAGGAGAGGACAGTCTCCGTGCCAGTTGCCCGTCACCTCTGAGGATTCCTCCCCAATCCGCTCAGTGTGCCCTGTACTCGAATTGTGCTTAGGCCGGTGCCTGAGCTTCCCTCGACCGTCTTGACCTTGGTCTTGGGGATTCCGCTGAGGCTCCGACAGAAGAGACAGTCTTCGTCTCACTGGACACGTGCACGGCCACTTGCCTGACCAGCTGCAGCAGCAGTGTCAGGCTCCGTGTCGAGCGCGCTAGCAATCTGTGGCTTGCTCTCGAGGTCCAAAGTGCTGACACACGTACCAGGATGTCATGCGTTGAGCCTCGGGGTGACAGTCAAGGCTTTTTGGGGCCGTCAAGTTCATCTGTAGTGGACAAGGCATTTGGGGTTCTTGGTGAATGGTGGCCGAAACCCTGATACTCCTCCCGACTTTTCTGTTGAGAGCACCTCCTCTTGGTATTCGAGCGAAGATCCAGGGAAACTTTTTCTAAGGGGCAGTAAAAGTGACGATCATCTGGAGCTTAGCAGGTGCAAACATGCCTCTGTTGAATCCCGCGGATGTCTTATGGTTGCTCTCGAGTTGATACGGTTAGGGTGGGGGAATTCCTGGGTCAGAGGAAGGGGGTGAAAAATCCTTTCGAGATCCAATAGGGAAGGAGTGATTTCCCAAGAGATGCCTCAGTGGATAAGTGCCTCACCCCGCTTGCAATGGAGAAGCTACTGGTGTTTCTCGAGTTGCGGCGGGGTTTCTAGAGGTATGACGGGGAGACCATGGTCCCGCCCCTGTGGCCTCAGGAGAAGACCGTTTCCGTGCCAGTTGCCCGTCACCACTGGGAAATCCTCCCCAATCGTATCTGGGTGCCCTGTCCTCGACTTGTGCTGAGGCCAGTGCCTGATCTTGCCTCGACTGTCCTGACCTAGGTCTTAGGGGTTCCCCTGATGCTCCCACAGAGGAGACAGGTTCCGTCTCACCTGGCCATGTGCATGGCTACTTGCCTGTCCAGCTGCAGCAGCAGTATCAGTCTCCATGTCGAGAGGACAGAGGGATCTGTGGCTTGCCCTGGAGGTCCAAAGTGCTGTCACACGCGCCAGCATGCCGTGCTTTGAGTCTCGGGGTGACAGTCGAGGCATTGCGTTGCAGTCTAGTTCATCTGCAGAGGACAAGGTATTTCCGGGTCTTGGTGAATGATTGCCAAACCCCTAATGCTCCACCCGACATTCCTGTTGTGATCACCCCCTCTTGGTATTCGAGCGAAACCCCGGGGAACCTTTCTCTAAGGGTCTGGAAAGGGGACGATCATCTAGATCTCAGCAAGGGGCAAACAGGGCTCTACTGAATCGCAGCAGACCCCTTGTTGTTCCTCTCTGGTTGAGACCCGTAGGGCGGGGTAATTCCTGGGTCCCAGCAAGGGGGTGAAAGAGCCCTGTGCGGTCCAAGAGGGAAGAAATGATTTCCCCAGTGATGCTGCTGTGTATAAGGTTCTCACCCCGCTGCAAGGGAGAATATTTTGTTATTCCTCGAGTTGTGGCGTGGTTTCTCGAGTTACGACGAGTAGCCCATAGACCTGCACGTGTGCCCTCAGGAGAGGCCAGTCTTCTTGTCAGTTGCCATGCGACTTTGGGGATTCCTCCCGTCATCGCTGAATCCTCAGTTTTTGTCTGATGCTGAAGCTGGTATATGAGCTTACCTCGCCAATGCTGACATAAATATTGGGGTTCCCATGAAGCCCCCACAGGAAAGTGAGGCCTCGTCATGACTAGAGACGTACACTTGTGCTTCCTCCTGCAGCTGCAGAAATGTGAAAGCCTCCTCGTCGACTGGACACAGGGATCTGTGCCTTGACCTCAAGGATTCACCCAGGTCTGTGACACGTGTCAGTGTGTCAGGCTTCGAGCCTCAGGGTGACAGTAGACCCAGTGCAGGCAATCAAGTTCATCTGGAGTGAACGAGCTATTTGGAGGTCTTGGGGAATGGTAGCAAGACACCTGATGCTGCTCCCGACAGTCCTGGTTCGAGTGTCTCCTGCTGGGATGTGAGGGAAATCTGGGAACCCTTTCCAGACAGAGCAGGAAAGAGCCACTCATGTGGAGCTCAGCAGGGATACTGGGGCTCCTTTACATTCATGGCGGGAACTTTGGTGTTTCCTTCGAGTGAGGACGCGTGGCGCGGAAACTTCTTGGGTCACAGCAAGAAGGTGAACGACACTTTGGAGGTCCAAGAACGAAGAGGTTCTTTTCCCCGAGACGACACAGCAGACGAGGTCCTCACCCCACTTGCAGGGGAAAATCTTTTGATTTTTCTCAAGTTGTGGCGGTGTCCTCTCGAGTTACAACTGGGAACACAGTAACTCACCCCTGTGCACTCAAGATTGCACAGTTTCCGTGCCAGTGGCCAGACGCCTATGGGGATTCTTCCCTAGTCGTCTCGGGGCTCAGTCCTCGACCTTTGCTGAGGCCGGAGCCTGAGCTTTCCTCGACCGCCCTGACCTAGGTCTTGGATTTACCCTCAGGGATCCACACAGGAGACAGGCCTCGAGTCCCCTGGACAGATGCATGACTACTTGCCTGACCAGCTGCAGCAGCAGTGTCAGGCTCCCTGTCGAGGGGACACTGGGTACTGTTGCTTGCCCTCGAGTCCCAAAGTGTTGTCACACGTGTAGGTGTTTTCGACGTCAAGCCTCGGGGTGACAGTCAATGCAGTGCAGGGCAGACAGGTTCACCAGCAGTGGACAAGTCATTTGGGTGTCCTTGAGAATGGTGGATGAAACCCCGATGCTCCTCCCTGCGTTCCTACTGTGAGCATCTCCTTTTGGGATGCGAAGGGATTCCCAGGACACGATATACTCAGGAGCAGGAAAGGGGGCTATTATCTAGAGCTTAACAGGTGCTAACCGGGCTCCTCTTGAGTCGCATCGGGTCCACTGGGGTTCCTCTTGGGTGCGACGTTTTTGACAGGGAACTCCTTTTGTCACAGCAAGGGAGTGAATGAACCCTTCGAGGTCCAAGAGGGAAGGGATGATTTCCCACGAGACGCCGGATCAGATAAGGGCCTCACCCCACTCGCAAAGGAGAAGCTTCTGGTGTTTCTCGAGTTGTGGCGTGGTTTGTCGTGTAACGACAGGGAGCCCAGAGACGCGCCACTTTGGCCTCAGGAGAGGACAGTCTCTGTTCCAGTTGCCTGTCACGTCTGAGGATTCCTCCCCAATACGCTCAGTGTGTCCTGTCCTCGACTTATGCTGAGGCCAGTGCCTGAGCTTCCCTCAACTGTCCTGACCTAGGTCTTGGGGGTTCCGCTTAGGCTCCAACAGAGGAGACAGTCTTCGTCTCACTGGACACGTGCACGGCCACTTGCCTGACCAGCTGCAGCAGCAGTGTCAGGCTCCATGTCTAGCGCACTAGCGAACTGTGGCTTACTCTCGAGGTCCAAAGTGCTGACACACATACCAGGGTGTCGTGCGTTGAGCCTCGGGGTGACAGTCAAGGCAGTTTGGGGCCGTCAAGTTCATCTGTAGTGGACAAGGCATTTGGGGTTCTTGGTGAATGGTGGCCGAAACCCTGATGCTCCTCCCGACTTTTCTGTTGAGAGCACCTCCTCTTGGTATTCGAGCGAAGATCCAGGGAAACTTTTTCTAAGGGGCAGTAAAGGTGACGATCATCTGGAGCTTAGCAGGTGCAAACATGCCTCTGTTGAATCCCACGGATGTTTTTTGGTTGCTCTCGAGTTGATACGGTTAGGGTGGGGGAATTCCTGGGTCAGAGGAAGGGGGTGAAAAATCCCTTCGAGATCCAAAAGGGAAGGAGTGATTTCCCAAGAGATGCCTCAGTGGATAAGTGCCTCACCCCGCTTGCAATGGAGAAGCTACTGGTGTTTCTCGAGTTGCGGCGGGGTTTCTAGAGGTATGACGGGGAAACCATGGACCCGCCCCTGTGGCCTCAGGAGAAGACAGTCTCCGTGCCAGTTGCCCGCCACTCTGGGAAATCCTCCCCAATCGTCTCTGGGTGCCCTGTCCTCGACTTGTCCTGAGGCCAGTGCCTGATCTTGCCTTGACAGTCCTGACCTAGGAGGGGTGACAGTCAAGGCAGTTTGGGGCCGTCAAGTTCATCTGTAGTGGACAAGGCATTTGGGGTTCTTGGTGAATGGTGGCCGAAACCCTGATGCTCCTCCCGACTTTTCTGTTGAGAGCACCTCCTCTTGGTATTCGAGCGAAGATCCAGGGAAACTTTTTCTAAGGGGCAGTAAAGGTGACGATCATCTGGAGCTTAGCAGGTGCAAACATGCCTCTGTTGAATCCCACGGATGTTTTTTGGTTGCTCTCGAGTTGATACGGTTAGGGTGGGGGAATTCCTGGGTCAGAGGAAGGGGGTGAAAAATCCCTTCGAGATCCAAAAGGGAAGGAGTGATTTCCCAAGAGATGCCTCAGTGGATAAGTGCCTCACCCCGCTTGCAATGGAGAAGCTACTGGTGTTTCTCGAGTTGCGGCGGGGTTTCTAGAGGTATGACGGGGAAACCATGGACCCGCCCCTGTGGCCTCAGGAGAAGACAGTCTCCGTGCCAGTTGCCCGCCACTCTGGGAAATCCTCCCCAATCGTCTCTGGGTGCCCTGTCCTCGACTTGTCCTGAGGCCAGTGCCTGATCTTGCCTTGACAGTCCTGACCTAGGTCTTGGGGGTTCCCCTGAGGCTCCCGCAGAGGAGACAGGTTTCGTCTCACCTGGCCATGTGCATTGCTACTAGCCTGTCCAGCTGCAGCAGCAGTGTCAGGCTCCATGACGAGCGGACAGAGGGATCTGTGGCTTACCCCGGAGGTCGAAAGTGCTGTCACACGTGCCAGCGTGCCATGCTTTGAGTCTCGGGATGACAGTCGAGGCATTGCGGGGCAGTCTAGTTCATCTGCAGTGGACAAGGGATTTCGGAGTCTTGGTGAATGGTGGTCGAACCACTAATGCTCCCCCCGACATTCCTGTTTTGATCACCCCCTCTTGGAATTCAAATCGAAGCCCCGGGGAACCTTACTCTGAGGGTCTGGAAAGGGGACGATCATCTAGATCTTAGCAGGGGCAAAGAGGGCTCTGTTGAGTCGCAGCAGATCCCTTGTTGTTCCTCTCTGGTTGAGACCCGTAGGGCGGGGAATTTCCTGTTTCCCAGCAAGGGGGTGAAAGAGCCCTTTGAGGTCCAAGAAGGAAGGAATGATTTCCCCAGAAATGCCTCAGTGGATGAGTGTCTCATCCCGCTTACAATGGAGAAGCTACTGTTATTTCTCGTGTTGCGGCAGGGTTTCTAGTATAACCACTTGGAGACCTTGGACGAGCCACTGTGGCCTCAGGAGAGTCCAGTCTTCTTGCCAGTTGCATGTGCCTTTTGGGATTCTCCCCAATCAACTCAGAGTCCTCAGTCCTCGTCTGATGGTGAACCTGGTACCTAAGCTTTCCTCGCGAAAGCTCGCATAAATCTTGGGGTTCCTATGGAGCCTCCACAGGAAAGTAAGGTCTCTTCTTCCCTGGAGACGTACACCTGAGCTTGCCTCCGCAGCTGCATCAACTGTGAAAATCTCCCCGTGGAGTGGACACAGGGATCTGTGACTTGACCTCGAAGTTCCATCCAGGTCTGTCACAGGTGCCAGTGTGTCAGGCTTTGAGCCTCGGGGTAACTGTCGACCCAGTGCAGGGCAGTCAGGTTCATCTGGAGTGAAGGAGGTATTTGGGGGTCTTGGGGAATGGTGGCAAGACCCCTGATGCTGCTCCTGACAGTCCTGGTTCGAGTGTCTCCTGTTGGGTTATGAGGGAAATGCTGGGAACCTTTTTCCGACAGAGAAGGAAACGGACCCTCATCTGGAACCCAGCAGGCAACTAGGGATCCTTTACAGTCATGGCGGGACCCTCCGTGTTCCCCTCAAGTGAGGACGGGCATTGCGAGAAACTTCTTGGGTCACAACAGGAAGGTGAACGACAGCTTCTTGGTCCAAGAGAGAAGAGGTTCTTTCCCCTGAGACACCACAGCAGACAAAGTACTCACACCGCTTGCAGGGGAGAATCTTTTGGTTTTTCTCAAAATGTGTCAGGGTCCTCTCGAGTTACAACAGAGAACACAGGGATTCGCCCCTGTGGACTCGGGATGGGACAGTCTTTGTGCCAGTTGCCAGGCTCCTCTGGGGATTCTTCCCTAATCGTCTTGGTGCTCAGTCCTCGACATTTTTTGAGGCCGGAACTTGAGCTTTCCTCGACCGTACTGACCTAGATCTTGGTGTACCCTGAGTGCCCAACAGAATAAACAGGCCTCGTCTCGCCTGGACATGGGCACGGCTACTTGCCTGACCAGCTGCAGGAACAGTGTCAGCTCCATGTCGCGAGGACAGAGTGATCTGTGGCTTGCTCTCGAGATCCAAAGTGCTGCCACACGTGCCAGTGAGTCGTGTGTCGAGGCCTCGGATGACAGTCAAGGCAGTGCGGGGCTGTCAAGTTCATCTGCAGTGGACAAGGCATTTGGCTGTCTTGGTGAATGGTGGCCAAAACCCTGATGCTCCTCCCGACTTTTCTGTTGCGAGCACCTCCCCTTGATATTCGATCGAAGCTCCAGGGAACCTTTCCCTAAGGGGCAGGTAAGGGGACGTTCACCTGGAGCTTAGCAGTGGCAAACAGGGCTCTGTTGAGTCGCAGCGGATCCCTTGTTGTTCCCCTACAGTTGAGACAGGTAGGGCAGGGAAATTCCTTTGTCACAGCAAGGGGGTGAAAGAGCCCTTTGATGTCAAAGAGAGAAAGAGTGATTTCCCCAGAGATGCCGCAGTGGATAAAGGCCTCACCCCACTTGCAAGGGAGAAGCTTCTGCTATTTCTCGAATTGTGGCGGGGCTTCTGGAGTTACGACTGGGAGCCCATGGACCTGCCCCTGTGGCCTCAGGAGGGGCCAGTCTTCTTGCTAGTTACCATGCAACTTTGGGAATTCTTCCCAGTCACCGCTGAGACCTCAGTCCTCGTCTGGTGCTGAAGCTGGTACGTGAGTTTACCTCGCCCATTCTTACATAAATCTTGGGGTTCCCATGAAGCCTCCACAGGAAAGTCAGGCTTCGTCGTGACTGGAGACGTACACTTGCGCTTGCTCCTGCAGCTGCAGCAGCTGTGAAGGGCTCCCCGTAGTGTGGACACAGGGATCGGTGCCTTGACCTCGAGGATCCACCCAGGTCTGTCACACGTGTCAGTGTGTCAGGCTTCGAGCCTCAGTGTGACAGTCAACCCAGTGCAGGGCAGTCAGGTTCATCTGGAGTGAACGAGGTATTTGGCGGTCTTGGTTATGGTGGTAACACCCGGGATGCTGCTCCCGACAGTCCTGGTTAGTGTCTCCTGTCAGGATGTGAGGGAAGTGCTGGGAACTGTTTCCTGACAGAGCAGGAAAGGGCCCCTCATCTGGAGCTCAGCAGGGATACTGGGGCTCCTTTACATTCATAGCTGGTCACTCGGTGTTACCCTTGAGTGAGGATTGGCGGCGCGAGGAACTTCTTGGGTCACAGCAAGGAGCTGAATGACACTTTGGAGGTCCTAGAGAGAAGAGGTACTTTACCCCAAGATGCCACAGCAGACGAGGTCTTCACCCCGCTTGGAGGGGAAAATCTTTTGGTTTTTCTCAAGTTGTGTTGAGGTCCTCTCGAGTTATAACGGGGAACCCAGTGACTCGCCCCTTTGCACTCAAGATTGGACTGTTTCTGTGCAAGTTGCCAAACGCTTATGGGGATTCATCCCTAATCATCTCGGTGCTCAGTCCTCGACTTTGGCTGAGGCCAGAGCCTGAGCTTTCCTCAACCGTCCTGACCTAGGTCTTGGTGTACCCCTGAGGGCACCACAGAGGAGAAAATCCTCGTCTCGCCTGGACACGTGCACGGCTACTTGCCTGACGAGCTGCAACAGCAGTGTCAGGCTCCATGTCGAGCGTATACAGGGATCTGTGGCTAGAAATCCAGGCCCAAAGTGCTGTCACACGTGCAGGTGTTTCAGGCGTTGAGCCTCGAGGTGACAGTCAAAGCAGTGCAGGGCAGACAAGTTCATCTGCAGTGGACAAGGCATTTGGGGGTCTTGGAGAATGGCGGCCAAACCCCAGATGATCCTCCCAACGTTCCTACTGCGAACACCTCCCTTTGGGATGCGACAGAAACCCCAGGACACTTTATACTAAAGAGCAGGAAAAGGCACTATCATCTAGAGCTTAGCAGGGGAAAACTGGGCTCCTCTTCAGTCGCAGCGGGTCTACTGGGGTTCCTCTTGTGTACGACGGTTGTGGCCGGGAACTCCTTGTGTTACATCAAGGGAGTGAAGGAGCCCTTCGAGGTCTTAGCGGGGAGGGGTGATTTCCCACGAGACGCCGGATCAGATAAGGGCCTCATACCTTTTGCAAAGGAGAAACTTCTGGTGTTTCTCGAGTGTGGCATGGTTTCTCGAGTTACGACGGGGAGCCAAGGGATGCAACCCTGTGGCCTCAGGAGAGGACAGTCTCCGTGCCAGTTGACAGTCACCTCTGAGGATTCCTCCCCAATCATCTCAGTGTGCCCTGTCCTCGACTTGTGCTCAGGCCAGTGCCTGAGCTTCGCTCGACCATCCTGACCTAGGTCCTGGGGGTTCCGCTAAGGCTCCGACAGAGGAGACAGTCTTCGTCTCACCTGGACACGTGCACGGCGACTTGCCTGACCAGCTGCAGCAGCAGTGTCAGGCTCCATGTTGAGCGGAGGTCCGAAGTACTGTCACACGTGCCAAGGTGTCGTATGTGGAGCCTCGGGGCGACAGTCAAGACAGTGCGGGGCTGTCAAGTTCATCTGCAGTGGACATGGCATTTGGAGTTCTTGGTGAATGGTGACTGAAACCCTGATGCTCCTCCCAACTTTTCTATTGCGAGCACCTCCTCTTTGTATTCGAGTGAAGCTCCAGGGAAACTTTTTCTAAGGGGCAGTAAAGGGCACGATCATCTGAAGCTTAGCAGGGGCAACCAGGGCTCTGTTTAATAGCGAGGATATCTTATCGTTTCTCTGGAGTTGATATGGGTAGGGCAGAGAAATTCCTGGGTCACAGCTAGGGGGTGAAAGATCCCTTCGAGATCCAAAAAGGAAGGAGTGATTTCCCCTGAGATGCCTCAGTGGACAAGGGCCTTACCCCGCTTGCAATGGAGAAGCTACTGGTATTTCTCAAGTTGCGGTGGGGTTCCTAGAGGTACGACGGTGAGACCATGGACCCGCACCTGTGGCCTCAGGAGAGGCCAGTCTTCTTACCGGTTTCCATGTGCCTTTCGGGATTCCTCCCCAGTCAACCCAGAGTCCTCAGTCCTCGTCTGGTGCTGAACCAGGTCCCTGAGCTTTCCTCTCCAATGCTGACATAACTCTTGGGGATCCCATGGAACCCTCACAGGAAAATCAGTCCTCGTCCTGCCTGGAGACGTACACTTGCGCTTGCCTCTGCAGCTCCAGCACCTGTGAAATGTTCCCCGTCGAGAGGACACAAGGATCTGTGACTTGACCTCGACGTGCCACCCAGGTCTATCACACGTTCCAGTGTGTCAAGCTTTGAGCCTCGGGGTGACAGTAGGCCCAGTGCATGGCAGTCAGGTTCATTTGGAGTGAACGAGGAATTTGGGGGTCTTGAGGAATGGTGGCAAGACCCCTGATGCTGCTCCAGACAGTCTTGTTTCGAGTGTCTCCTTTTGGGATGTGAGGGAAGTGCTGGGAACCCTTTCCCGACAGAGCAGGAAAGGGCTCCTCATCTGGAGCTCAGCAGGGATACTGGGGTTCATTTACATTCATGGCGGGACCCTCAGTGTTCCCCTCGAGGGATGACCGGTGGAACGAGTAACTTCTTGGGTCACAGCAAGAATGTGAATGACACCTTGGAGGTCTAAGAGAGAAGAGGTTCTTTCCCCCGATATGCCACAGCAGATGAGGTCCTTAGCACCACTTGCAGGGAAGAATCGTTTGGTTTTTCTCAAGTTATGACGGGGTCCTCTCCAGTTACAACGGGGAACACAGGTACTCGCCCCTGTGGACTCAGGATTGGAGAGTCTCCGTGTCAGTTGTCAGGCGCCTCTGGGGATTCTTCCCTAATCATCTCGGTGCTCAGTCCTCGACTTTTGCTGAGGCCGGAGCCTGAGATTTCCTCGACCGTCCTGACCTAGGTCTTGGTGTACCGCTGAGGGCACCACAGAGGAGACAGTCCTCCTCTCGCCTGGACACGTGAAAGGCTACGTTCCTGACCAGCTGCAGCATCAGTGTCAGTCTCCATGTCAAGCGGACACAGGGATCTGTGAATTGCCCTTGAGGCCCAACGTGTTGTCACACGTACAGGTGTTTCGGGCGTCGAGCCTCGGGGTGACAGTCATGCCAGTGCAGGGCTGACAGGTTCATTTCAGTGGACAAGGAATTTGGGGGTCTTGGAGAGGGGCGGCCGAACCCCAGATGCTTCTCCTTAATTCCTACTGCGAGCACATCCTTTTGGGATGTGACGGAAGTCCCAGGACACCTTATACTAATGAGCAGGAAAAGGGACTATCATCTAGAGCTTAGCAGGGTCAAACTGGGCTCCTTTTGAGAGGCAGGGGTTGCACTGTGTTTCCTCTTGCGTTCGACGGTTTTGGCCGGGAACTCCTTGTGTCACAGCAAGAGAGTGAAGGAGCCCTTCAAAGTTTAAGAGGCAAGGGGTGATTTCCCACGAGACGCCAGATCAGATAAGGGTCTCACCCCGCTTGCAAGGGAGAAGCTTCTGGTGTTTCTCGAGTTGCACGGGGTTTCTCGAATTATGACGGGAGATAAGGGATGCGCCCCTTTGATCTCAGGAAAGGACGGTCTCTGGGCCAGTTGCCAGTCTTCTCTGGGCATTCCTCACCAATCGTCTCTGGGTGCCGTGTCCTCACTTGTGCTGAGGCCAGTGCCTGAGCTTCCCTTGGCCGTCCTGACCTAGGTCTTGGGGGCTCCTCTGAGGCTCCCACATAGGAGCCAGACTTCGTCACACCTGGACATGTGCACCGCTACTTGCCTGACCAGCTGCAGCCGCAGTGTCAGGCTCCATGTCGAGCGGACAGAGGGATCCGTGGCTTGCTCTCGAGGTCCAAAGTGCTGTCCTGGTGCCAGTGTTTCCTGTTGGGATATGAGGGGAGCGCTGGTAACCCTTTCCCGACAGAATAGGAAAGGGAACATTTTCTGGAGTTTAGCAGGGGCAAAAGGGGCTCCTCTTGAGTTGCAGCCATTCCCTTGGGGTTCCTCTCGAGTTGAGACGGTAGGGGCAGGGAACTCCTTGTGTCACAGCAAGGGGATGTAGGAGCCCTTCGAAGTCTAAGAGGGAAGAGTGATTTCCTTCTAGACAGCGCAGCAGATAAGGGTCTCACCACGCTTGCAACTGAGAAGCTTCTGGTTTTTCTCGAGTTGCAATGGGGTTCTCGAGTTTTGACGGGGAGCCCATGGAGCCGCTCCTGTGGCCTCTGGAGAGACCAGTCTCCGTTCCAGTTGGCAGCCGCCACTGGGGATACCTCCCCAATCGTCTCAGGGTGCTCATTCCTCGACTTGTGCTGGGGCCGGTGCTTGATCCTTCCTCGACCGTCCTGACCTAGGTCTTGGGGTACTCTGAGGGCCCTCAAAGGAGAGAAGCCTCGACTACCCTGGACACGTGCACAGCTATTGCCTAAGCAGCTGGAGCAGCAGTGATAGGCTCCATGTCGAGCGGAAACAGAGATCTGTGGCTTGCCCTTGAGGTAGTACCCAGGGCTGTCACACGTGCCAGT
>SJYD01055949.1:5194-28691 GCA_006408635.1 Nanger granti
AGACCTGGGTTCACTCCCTGGGTTGGAAAGATCCCCTGGAGAAGAAAATGGCAACCCACTCCAGTATTCTTGCCTGGAGAATTCCATGGACAGAGGAGCCTGGTAGGCTATAGTCCATGGGATCACAGAATTGGACTCGACTGACTAGCACTTACTTAACTTAGAGGTAACAAATATGAATAAGAACACTTTCCTGTCAGCGGAAGTAACTGTAATATATGCCCAGCTCAGGCTTTTCCCCTTTGATCTGATCAGAACCTGGCAGCTGAGAAATCAGCTTTACTTGCTTTTACTTCAAATCCTCCAAAATGTTTTTCCCCTTGGTGGCTCATTCATATATAACATGCAGAGTCAACAACACACTCGAAGTGTTACCACCAGACTCAGAGATAGTTTCTCATGTCCTGGAAAGAGAGGCTGTGAGTGCTTTTTCTAGAATGTGATTAAGATTTCTATATAACAATGTGGTTCTTTTTTAAGAAGAAAACCACTTGAACAACATGAATTCAAAGCAGAAAAACTAAGCAGAACAGTTTGCAAGGACTGTGAACAGTGAAAGAGAGGCCAAGTAATTCTGTGTGTGTGCCTGAGGCTGAAAATTTAACAAAGCTGTGTGAGTGCTTTTCCTAGAATGTGGTTAAGATTGCTGTATTACAATGTGTTGCTTTTTAAAGAAGAAAACCATTTGAAAAACATGAAATCAAAGCAGAAAAAACAACCAGAACAGTTTGCAAGGATTGTGAACAGTGAAAGAGAGGCCATGTAATTCTGTGTGTGTGCAAGAGGCTGAGAACTTAACACAAAGCTTTATTTTTTTTTCCAATGAAAACACAAAGCGAGAGATGGTATTAATTTCTGAGCTCAAGAAAGAAAGAATGTGAGGTAGTTATAAATTATCACAGCAGAACATTTGCTGCCTTTGATCAGATGCCCCTCTATTAAGATTTGAGTGAGTGAAGAATCTGTGTGTGTCTGTGTCTTTATGGTTGTCAGGGAGGGTTATGATGGAGTCTTTCTTCCATGGTGGTCATGTGCTTTTATCTTATGATTCACACTGTAAACAGGGTCCTACTCTTGGCTTGGTGAGAAAATAAGGGATCAGTCACCAATAGCAAGTTATCAGCTCATGTCATTTATTCATTTGTGCAGATGTTCACACACTTTACATTCTCACAGCATCCTTGAGTCCAGTGACTCTGGTTTCTGCAGCACATTCTATAGAAGAGGAAAATGAGACTTAGGGAGATCAAAGGACTTGTTTATCTTGGTGGCACCATGGGCTACTTGCTTTCTCCCCAAATTTGCTACAGTAGAGACAGAGAAGTGAGGGCTTCATCTGCAGAAAAGTACTGCTGGGCATCCTAGGTTGATGCCTGAGGAGTTTAGTGATAAAAACTCCAAACTCTGTCTATGACAGAATGTGCCGATTGACAATTATAGGCAACCTGATTTCTAATATAATACCATGTAACTTAAGTCTAAGGCAGAGGAACCAGAGATCAAATTCCCAACATCTGTTGGATCATAGAAAAAGCAAGAGGATTCCAGAAAAGCATCTACTTCTGCTTCATTGATATGATAAAGCCTTTCACTGTGTGGATCACAACAAAGGGTGGAAAATTCCTAAAAGAGATGGGAATACCAGACCACCTTACTGGCCACCTACGAAACCTGCATGGAGGTCAAGAAGCAACAGCTAGGACTGGACATGGAACAAAACGCTGATTCCAAATTGGGAAAGGAGTACATCAAAGCTATATATTGTCACCCTGCTTATTTAACTTACATGCAGAGTACACCTTGTGAAATGCCAGACTGGATGAAGCACAAGCTGGACCAGAAAAGCATCTACTTCTGCTTCATTGATATGATAAAGCCTTTCACTGTGTGGATCATAACAAAGGGTGGAAAATTCCTAAAAGAGATGGAAATACCAGACCACCTTACCGGCCACCTACAAAACCTGCATGGAGGTCAAGAAGCAACAGCTAGAACAACAGACTGATTCGAAAATTTGGAAAGGAGTACATCAAAGCTATATATTGTCACCCTGATTATTTAACTTACATGCAGAGTACACCATGTGAAATGCCAGACTGAATGAAGCACAAGCTGGGATCAAGATTTCTGGGAGAAATATCAGTAACCTCAGATATGCAGATGACACCACCCTTATAACAGAAAGTGAAGGGGAACTAAAGAGCCTCTTGATGAAGGTGAAAGAGGAGCGTAATAAAGTTGGCTTAAAACTCAGCATTCAGAAAACTAAGATCATGGCATCTGATTCCAGCACTTCATGGCAATAGTTGGGGAAACAATGAAAACAGTGATGACTTTATTTTCTTGGGCTCTAACATCACTGCAGATGGTGACTGCAGTCAGGAAATTAAAAATGTTTGCTCCTTGGGAGAAAAACTATGACAAACCTAGACAGCATATTAAAAAGCAGAGCCATTACTTTACTAACAGGTCCATATAGTCAAAGCTATTGTTTTTCTAGTGATCATGTATGGATGTGAGAGTTGGACCATAAAGAAAGCTGAGTGCAGAAGAACAGATGCTTTTGAACTGTGGTGTTGGAGAAGACCCTTGAGAGTCCCTTGGACTGCAAAGAGATCAAACCTGTCAATTGTAAAGGAAATCAACTCTGAATATTAATTGAAAGGACTGATGCTGAAGCTCCAGTGCTTTGACCACATGATGGGAAGAACCAACTCATTAAGAAAGACCCTGATGCTGAAAAAGATTGAATGCAGGAGGAGAAGGGGATGACAAAGGACAAGAGGGTTGGATGGCATCTGTGACTCAGTGGGCGTGAGTTTGAACAAACTCCAGGAGATGGTAAAGGACAAGGAAGCCTGGC
The DNA here is from genome assembly GCA_006408635.1 of Nanger granti. NCBI lineage: Eukaryota > Metazoa > Chordata > Mammalia > Artiodactyla > Bovidae > Nanger > Nanger granti. The sequence goes on from SJYD01055949.1 coordinate 8,058, forward strand.
GTGCTCCATTCCTTGGGATCACAGAGAGTCAAACACAACTAAACGAGTGAACAACTATTTAAGCCTGATTTCTATCGTGTCATTTTGGGAATGTTCTCTGCATCTATTTTTTCCCCCCTTGGTACTCTGGGGAAAATAGGCTGATTTGTCTATTAACTTCTTAAATGATATTCAAATACAAATTTTGATTGATTCCCAGATCCTCAAGTTACAACTTTATTTCCTTCTTAGTTTTGAGTTTTTCCTGCTTTCACAGACAAGCATCTGCTTAGTCCAGCTGATCTGCTGGGTGTCCTTTGAGCACACTGTTTCTTTCCTTTTGATTTTACTGCCCAGCTTGCTCTTTCTGCTCCCATTTCTTGTACAGACCTTATCTGTCACTTACTTTAAGTATTACTGTGAAGACTTGGTCAGGCGTTATCCCTTCTCTGAAAGTGGGAAGCTGAGGCAGAGATCAGCAAAATGTCTTTTTAAGAGACATTCATTCCTTGATAAAAACAAGTCCTGTGCCTTCACCTCCTGGGCCACCAGCTCTCACACCTGTGTCTAGCACAGACCTTCACACCTGAGTGTACAAATGCAACATGACCCCACTGGGAGGTCATCTCAGGTTGTCCATGAGCGAAGTTCCCTAAACCTGCATCCACCATCTTCCCCAGCTCAGTAAATGGAGACCCTGGCCTTCCCCTGCCTCACCCCGAATACCACAGTCTCCTCTTCTCTTACAGCCACACCCATCCTGTCAGCAGGTCTTTCCGACTCCGCCTTCAACATGTGCCTGGAGTGTGACCCCATCTCTCCATTCCCACTGCTCTCACTCTGGTCCTGACCACCGTCATCTCTCACCTCGATTAATCTGGGAGCCTCCTCAGGTGTATCCACCCTCGCCCTTCCCCACTCACTGTCTGTTTTCTGTAAAGCACAGGAGTGATTCCTCAGAACCTCAAACCAGGTCTGTCTGCCCCCTCCTGTTGCTGGAGCGCCCCCAGGCTCCTCCTGCTCCGGCTCCACCCTCACTCCACTCATTCTCACTCCGCTCTCCTGCCTCCTGATCCTGAACCCCTTGGGCATCTCGCTGTGGCCCCTGCACTCGCCCCTCCCTCTGAGAGGAGCAGCCTCTCCAGGTCTGCCTGAGCCCCTGCCTCCAGATCTGCTCACACCCCCTCTGAGCAGAGCCCTCCCCCGCAGTGTGGACTCTCTTCCCTCCTTCACTCTCCATCCCCCTGAGCCGGCTTCCTTTTCCTTCCTGTCCTCAGTACTTGAGCAGCCTCTCCAGGTCTGCCTGAGCCCCTGCCTCCAGATCTGCTCACACCCCCTCTGAGCAGAGCCCTCCCCCGCAGTGTGGACTCACTTCCCTCCTTCACTCTCCATCCCCCTGAGCCGGCTTCCTTTTCCTTCCTGTCCTCAGTACTTGCGCTCTGGATAAGTTTCCACATTGTCTGTCTTCCATCATGGAAAGAAACTCTAGGAGCTTTGTTTCTTCACAAAGCTGAGTTCATTGTGCCCAAAGCAATGCCTGTCATACAGCAGGTCCTCAGTAAATATCTGTTAAAATTGTCAAACGCGTAGATGCTGTGCAAAACTACAGAATTAAAACAAATAAAAAACCCTAAGGGTTTTTTTTTTTTTTTTTTTTTTTGTAATGTTTAAGGTCATAGTTTAGTTACTCTTAAACCCACTGCTCTAGCTTCCCAGGTGGCTTGGTGGGAAAGAATCCACCTGCCAGTGCAGGAGACGCAGGAGACACTGATCCGATCGCTGGGTCAGGAAGATCTCCTGGAGGAGGAAACAGCAAACCCCNTTTTTTAAACGATCAAGGTCACAGTCTAGTTACTCTGACTTATACCCGCTGCTCTGGCTTCCCTGGTGGCTCGATGGTAAAGAATCCACCTGCCAGTGCAGGAGACGCAGGAGACACTGATCCGATCGCTGGGTCAGGAAGATCTCCTGGAGGAGGAAACAGAAACCCCCCCAGTGTCATTGCCTGGAGGATCCCATGGACAGAAGAGCCTGACAAGCCCTAGTCCATGGGGTTAAAAAGAGTTGAATACGACTTAGCAGCTGAGCATGTATGCATGTTAACCAAATACTTGTATGTGGAACTGATGCTAAAAGTGTAAGATGGTAGTAGAGCACATTTTATATGTTTTTATTTTTCCCCTTTTCTATCTATATAGGATTTACAGCTTTTGGAGGAAGGAGATCTAACTGAGATAGGAGACAGGGGAACCCCGCTGAGTGAAGGACAGAAAGCCCGGGTCAGCCTCGCCAGGTAGGTGGGGTTTCAGTTGCCATCCTGACCCTCCTTCTCTGCAGCTCCTAGTGGACGTGAGCACGCAGACCCCGCTCACCGGGTGGGCCTGTGTGAAGCAGGGTCTTGGCCCTTTCCCTGGGCTCTTGGAATGAACGTGGAGTTGTTGGACGCCATCATGATTCAGAGATGAGACCCAGGGAGTGTGAAGTGTCCTCTCCTGACATCTCTCTACATTTTCTAGAGCCGTGTATCAGGACGCAGACATCTACCTCCTGGACGATCCGCTCAGCGCAGTGGATGCAGGAGTCAGCAGGCACTTGTTCGAACAGTGAGTTTGCTCCTGTTTTCTATCATTTCTTCTTTCCAAGAGCCCTGTAGGGACCAGGGAAGGGAGCTCAGGAAGGTCTTTGTGCTCCAGGAGACTCAGCTCCCTCTTCCCTGGTGTTCCTCCCTCCCCTCCCTCCCCTCCCTCCCCTCCACAGAAGATCCATCGTAGAGAAATCTTGCATCCTGATGAGGTCAGGATAAGAAAACACAGCAGGTGCTTCCAGTGTGTGGGGTCCGTGGGGTCCGTGCTTTAGGGAGTGACACATAGATGGCAGTTTCCCTCCTGCTACTTGCAGTTGATACCAGACACTCCGGGTGGACCCAGACCCCAGGAGTAAGAAAGATGATGTAGGGTTTTTAAATCAGAGAGTGAGAGTCTATAATCTGGTACTTGGCTGCCAGTGTTTTCCTCCATCATTTGCTTAAGGTACGTTAGCAGTGAAGTTTTCGGTACTGACATAGGGCTTCCGTGGAAAGACCCTGTTGGTTTATGCTTGTTATTCTGTCACTTTCGAAATAAAGTCTTTATTAAGTCTAGACTTAATTAAGTCTAGAATTTAAGAATCATGTATTCCACATCTGAGTATGATTTCAATCATTTCATGGATGCTTAATAGAATTAATACTTAGACCTACACTGTAGTGTCACCTATAATCTGGCTTGAATCTTGACTCTCATTCCTGTTTCTAAAATGTGGAACTTGTCAGTGGCTCCTGGAAGGCTATCCAATGACTAAAGTAAAGAACTCTGATGCTGTTCTGTGTGTAATGTGTCCCAACACACACTGACGAGGCCTCTTATGGGGTCCAGTCTGGCCTTTTTGAAAGCCTTACGATCTTGTTTTTGTCCTAAAACAGCCTTCACATCTCCCCCACGGTCAGGTCGCTTGCTGTTGTTCACTTTGTTAAAGTCAATGAGCCTTCCAGCTGCACTAATTTTTTTTTTCCAGCTGCACTTATAAACACCCTGCTGTGTGCACTGAGATCAATGCCTTACTACACAAAACCTCTTAGTTTACAAGGAGGATGGTGAGCCAGGAGAGGGAAAGGACCCACACTGGGCAGAATAAGGGAGACTAGATTCCCAGCTCTCATCCCTGCCTCTGAGGAACCTGTGTCTACGCGGAGCTTGTTAAGACAGATCCCTGGGGGAAAGCTCAGCAGAGTCAGGGTTTAGAGTGTTTTAATACAGGATAGTGGGTGCTGAATGTAAAGTGGAAGTGTCAGCTGGAGGCTTTCACTGAAGTTGGAAAGCTCCCTGTACCTGGACTGGGCAGGAAGTACCCTGGGGGCCTGCAGGCTGGGCAGGTGTGTGGAGGCCGAGAAGAGGACCCAGACCTTTGCTGAAGCAAGAGTAGAAGCTCAGGTGTGCAGGGAGGAGGAAGCAGGGCCCTGAGGAGAACAGCAGGCGCGTCCTCGCCTGCAGGAGGCGGGGTGCTCGGCAGAGAGAAGCTGTCTGGAAATTCTCGCTCTCAGGTCCTGTGTTAGTTTCTAGCACTGTGTCTGCCCAGGCTGCTCTCACAGGGCACCGGAGCTGAGTGGCTTTAGAAATAACAAGTTTTTATCTCATGGTTTTGGAGTCTGGGAAAGTCCAAGTCAGGGTGCTGAAAGATTCAGTCTGGCGAGGGTCCGATCCTGTGGCCTCATGTGGCGGCAGAGGTGAGGGGGCCGTGTGGGTCCCTTTTATAAGGACACTAATTCCTTTCATGCAGGCTCCATCCTCATGACCTGGTCCCTCCCGATGGCTCCACCTCCTAATACCAACACAGTTGGGATTAGGTCTCAATAGATGACTTTTGAGGAGTAAAACATTCAGTCTATAGCAAGTTGTCACAGATGGGGGTGCTCAAAGAATAGAAGTTAAATTTCTCACAGTTCTTGAGGCTACAGGTTCACGGTGTGGTGGTCTGGATCCTCCTGAGACCTCTGTCCTTGGCTTCTGAGCGCATCCGCTCGCCGTGTCCCTGCGCAGCCGGGGTCTCTCTAGTTGCAGCGGGCAGGGCTGCTCTCAGCTGTGGAGCATGGGCTTCTCGCGTGGCGGCTTCTCTGGTTGCAGAGCAGGGCTCTGTGGTGCATGGGCGAGTAGTTGCGGCTCCTGGGCCCCAGAGCACAGGCTCAGGGGCTGTGCTGCCTGGGCTGGGGGGCTCTGTGCATGTGGGAGCTTCCTGGACCAGGGAGGGACCCCGGGTCTCCTGCACTGGCAGGTGGATTCTTTGCCACTGAGCCACCAGGGAAGCCCCCGTTTGTATATTTTGCTTATATGTCTGGTGCCTTAGGAGACTGACCTAAGAAAACATTGGTATAATTTTTGTCACAGAATATTGTGCCTATAGTCTACTGGGAGTTTTATGGTCGCGTCTTATGATTAAGTATTTGAGCCATTTTGAGTTTATTTTTGTGCATGGTGAGGGGGTGTGTTCTAACTTCATTGATTTACCTGCTTGTGTCTCTGTCCTTGTGTCTCTTCATCTAAGCACAGCAGTCAGATTAGATTAGGTCCAGAATAATTAAGAGTAATAATTGCCTTTAAAGTCCATGACACCAAATTCTAAGGCACTGATGACTCAGGTGACCACATGTGAATCTGAGGGGACATGATAGATTTACGGCAAGTCCAGAATAGCCAAGTAGAGACTTCAGCAGAGTCAGCAAGTGTGAGAGGGAGGCCTGTGAGGAGCTCTGGGCTCTGGACACTAGGAGCTGGCTAGGAGCTAGGATTCCACATCTAAGCGGGCATTGTTAGACTTTGGTGGAACCTGCCCTTGTATACAGCATGCTTAGTGTTGGGGTGATAAAAGAGTTGTGGAGATGGATGGTGGTGATGGTTGCACAGCAGTGTGAATGTACTTCATGCCACTGAGCTGTGTGCTAAAAATGGCAAAAACAGTAAATTTCATGTTAGGTATATTGTAACACACATACAAACCTGAATAGTGGCACAGCATCCTTGAGAACAAGAGGGAACAGGGCAGATGACACATGGCAGGGCCTCCAGCTCTCTGATCTGACCCCCCTTTCCCAGCCTCTCCTGTTCATGACTTGAATTTTCCCTTAGAGAAGTGCCTGTGCCTGTGTCTCGTCACGAGTTCAGTGACAGGAGCTTGTGCTGTGACAGGGATTCCCCACCCCCACCCTCCTGGCATCATGAGTGTCTCAGCCTCCTGTTCCCAGCACCCCACCCTGAGCTCAGTAATGTGTGCCACCCTGTCTTGTGAGCATCTGCACAAGTTCCCCATCAGGGCAGGAACAGATGCTGCTGGTCACTGATCCACGTCACAGGGAAGGGAGAGCAAGGCATTTTGGTGCCAAGTACAGGGTGCAGATCGCTGAAGTTCTCCTGAGGTTTTTTTCAAACACTGGAGATATTTATGAAATTCTCTCAAATGTTTTGAGTATACTGATTTGGATATACACTTGATAGAAGCAAGCTTAAGACTATTGTTTGTAATCAGAACCACATTCTCTAGGGAAAGTTAAAGCAGAGAGCGTGAAAGCAATTTAGGGAACCACTCAGCAGCAACTAGAGAGTGTTCTCAAGTCAGAGAATTGGATGGAACAATATGCTGTGAGAGATGGTGGTTGTGTGGAAGCTTGGTCATGGGGAGGGTTTTGTATTACAAATGAATGACTCACACTTCTGCTTGCCCTTAACAGTTTCCTTCAGTCATGAATTTATGTTCAAGGTCATTGAGGTTCATGACTTTTACAGCTTTATGCTGTGAACACGGTGGATTCTATCAGCTACAGAAGGTGAGGGCCTTGCGTGAACTGATGCAGCCTCACCTGTGTCCAGCCGTGGGTCCCATGCTGGTTCAGCCCCACATCACTAGACCCCTGCCTCCTGCGTCATCAGGCCTTGGGGTCTGTCCTGATCAGACTTCCACACTGCTGTCTGCACAGCTCACCCTCCTGTCTACACAGCTCACCCACCTGCTCCAGCCCTTCACAGACACCTCCTCCCCACCACCTCCGCCCACCCCCACCACTCCGCCACCACCACATTCACAAAGCAGCTCCGGGTCCTCAAACAAACAGGCTTCCTTGCCGTCTGCCCCCCTCAGCCTTTCCAGCTCATCTACACACCCCCTCGGTGTCCAGCGGTGCTGGCTCTGTGGGGCCCTTTCTCACCCCTTCTGTCTGTACACACTGGTCCCTCTGTCCCAGAGGCAGGGAGCAGTGAGTGCCCCAGGACCCAGAAAGAAGGTGGAAGACTGGACCTGCCATTCCCACCTACTCCTCCAGGGGGCGCCCGTGCCCTCTGTCTTCCCCCAGCCCTCAGTGGGTGCACTTGACCATTTATGAGTCCCCATGCCACCCACTGTAGCTCAGTTGGGAAAGAATCTGCCTGCAGTGCAGGAGACTTGGGTTCGACTCCTGAATCAGGAAGATCCCCTGAAGAAGAAAATGGTGACTCACTCCAGTATTCTTGCCTGCAAAATCTCATGGACAGAGGAGCCTGGCAGCCTACAGTCCACGGGGTTGCAAGAGTCAGACATGACTTAGCCACTACACCACCACCCCCTGCCACCCATAAACTATGAATGCAGGAAGGCGCCTCAGCCCAGCGTGTTCTGTCCCAGGAACCCTGGACCTGCTGTGCCTTCTTCCAGGATGTTTCCTCAGTTAGTCTCAGGGCTCCCGTGTCTCCACATCTAAGACAGCAGCTCCCCTTCCTTTTTTCTTCAGAGCACAGATCACAGCCCAATAGTGGATTCTCGATGCTTGCTCACTGTGTCCTCTACATGGTGCAGAGTATTCTCTCCTGTCTTGACCTGTTGGGTGGGTCCTCAGCACTTAGGACAGTGCCTGGCTCCTCAGCAAACCTCTGCTGATTGAATGAATGGAGGTGGGGCCTCTGTCTTACTTGTATTGCCTCCACAAGATGTGTCTCCTCTTAATAAAGCCCTTATATAGGATTATATGTGGGATTATAAGATTAACACAGCCTTTATATAGGAATAACTGTTAAACAACTGGTTGNGGCTCCTCAGCAAACCTCTGCTGATTGAATGAATGGAGGTGGGGCCTCTGTCTTACTTGTATTGCCTCCACAAGATGTGTCTCCTCTTAATAAAGCCCTTATATAGGATTATATGTGGGATTATAAGATTAACACAGCCTTTATATAGGAATAACTGTTAAACAACTGGTTGCTGACTCAGTGATTTCTATGGTATGACTTGGAAATCTTTAAAAACTTGGAAAATAGTGTATTTTTCTAGTAATTTGGATAAAAGCATCATTTACGAAAAATTCAAAGCCATTAACTTATCTCTTCATTGTAATTATTTATATTACCTCATCTGTGATGGGATGTTAGGAAGAAAAAATCTTAAAACTTTTGGGTTGGTTCATTTTGGACACAACACCTTATCAGATTTGATTAGCATCCACTTTTAGGGTTTATTGGCAGGCAATTATGAATTAAGGAGAAAAAAATCTGTTTTAGTACTAAGTTTGAAAAGGTGTTAGTCAAGAAAACTAGGTATGAATGTTCAGCTAACAAATGTGAAAATGTAAAAGTGAATCCTTTTGGACTTAGCGAACGTATGGTATATGTGAGGGAGCTCTTGGCCGCGCTTAGTGTGCTGGCCCGCCGCGTCGCCTGTGCTTAAAATTAGAGATACCAAGGGAACATTNTTAGGGTTTATTGGCAGGCAATTATGAATTAAGGAGAAAAAAATCTGTTTTAGTACTAAGTTTGAAAAGGTGTTAGTCAAGAAAACTAGGTATGAATGTTCAGCTAACAAATGTGAAAATGTAAAAGTGAATCCTTTTGGACTTAGCGAACGTATGGTATATGTGAGGGAGCTCTTGGCCGCGCTTAGTGTGCTGGCCCGCCGCGTCGCCTGTGCTTAAAATTAGAGATACCAAGGGAACATTTCATGCAAAGATGGGCTCGATAAAGGACAGAAGTGGTATGGACCTAACAGAAGCAGAAGATATTAAGAAGAGATGGCAAGAATACACAGAAGAACTGTACAAAAAGGATCTTCACGACTAGGATAATCACAATGGTGTGATCACTCATCTAGAGCCAGACATCTTGGAATGTGAAGACAAGTGAGCCTTAGAAAGCATCACTACGAACAAAGCTAGTGAAGGTGATGGAATTGCTGTTGAGCTATTTCAAATCCTGAAAGATGATCTTGTGAACGTGCTGCATTAAATATGCCAGTTTTCCAAATTTGGAAAACTCAGCCATGGCCACAGGACTGGAAAAGGTCAGTATTCATTCCAATCCCAAAGAAAGGCAATGCCAAAGAATGCTCAAACTATCACACAATTGCACTCATCTCACACGCTAGTAAAGTAATGCTCAAAATTTTCCAAGCCTGTCTTCAGCCATAGGTGAACCGTGAACTTCCTGATGTTCAAGCTGGTTTTAGAAAAGGCAGAGGAACCAAATTGCGAACATTTGCTAGATCATGGAAAAAGCAAGAGAGTTCCTGAAAACATCTATTTCTGCTTTATTGACCATGCCAAAGCCTTTGACAGTGTGGATCACAATAAACTGTGGAAAATTCTGAAAGAGATGGGAATACTAGACTACCTGACCTGCCTCTTGAGAAATATGTATGCAGATCAGGAAGAAGCAGTTAGAACTGGACATGGAACCACAGACTGGTTCCAAATAGGAAAAGGAGTACTCAAGGCTGTATATTGTCACTCTGCTTATTTAACTTATACACAGAGTACATCATGAGAAATGCTGGACTGGAAGAAACACAAGTTGGAATCAAGATTGCTGGGAGAAATATCAATAACCTCAGATATGCAGATGACACCACCGTTATGGCAGAAAGTGAAAGAGGAACTAAAAAGCCTCTTGATGAAAGTAAGAGAAGGGTGAAAAAGTTGGCTGAAAGCTCAACATTCAGAAAACGAAGATCATGGCATCAACCCACTCCAGTATTCTTGCCTGGAAAATCTCATGGACAGAGGAGCCTGGCAGGCTACAGTCCATGGGGTTGCAAGAGTCTGACATGACTTAGCCACTAAACCACCACCACCACCTGCCACCCATAAACTATGAATGCAGGAAGGCGCCTCAGCCCAGTGTGTTCTGTCCCAGGAACCCTGGACCTGCTGTGCCTTCTGCCAGGATGTTTCCCCAGACGGCTCCCATGTCTCCACATCTAAGACAGCAGCTGCCCTTCTTTTCCCTTCAGAGCACAGGTCACAGCCCAATAGTGGAGTCTCGTCCACCCATAAACTATGAATGCAGGAAGGCGCCTCAGCCCAGTGTGTTCTGTCCCAGGAACCCTGGACCTGCTGTGCCTTCTGCCAGGATGTTTCCCCAGACGGCTCCCATGTCTCCACATCTAAGACAGCAGCTGCCCTTCTTTTCCCTTCAGAGCACAGGTCACAGCCCAATAGTGGAGTCTCGATGCTTGCTCACTGTGTCCTCTACACGGTGCAGAGTATTCTCTTCTATCTTGACCTGTGGGTGGTCCTCAGCACTTAGGACAGTGCCTGGCTCCTCAGCAAACCTCTGCTGATTGAATGAATGGAGGTGGGGCCTCTGTCTTACTTGTATTGCCTCCACAAGATGTGCCTCCTCTTAATAGAGCCCTTATATAGGATTATATGTGGGATTATAAGATTAACACAGCCTTTATATAGGAACAACTGTTATACAACTGGTTGCTGACTCAGTCATTTCTATGGCATGACTTGGAAATCTTTAAAACTTGGAAACTAGTGTATTTTTCTAGTAATTTGGATAAAAGCATCATGTACGAAAAATTCAAAGCCATTAACTTATCTCTTCATTGTAGTTATTTATATTACCTCATCTGTGATGGGATGTTAGGAAGAAAACATCTTAAAAGTTTTGGGTTGATTCATTTTGGACACAACACCCTGTCAGATTTGATTAGCATCCACTTTTAGGGATTATTGGCAGGCAATTATGAATTAAGGAGAAAAATCTGTTTTAGTGCTAAGTTTGAAAAGGTGTTAGTCAAGAAACCTAGGTATGAATGTTGAGCTAACAAATGTCAAAGTGTAAAAGTGAATCCCTTTGGACTTAGCGAACGTATGGTATATGTGAGGTAGCTCTTGGCCGCGCTTAGTGCGCTGGCCCGCCGCGTCTCCTGTGCTTAAAATTAGGGACCAAGGGAACATTTCATGCAAAGATGGGCTCGATAAAGGACAGAAATGGTATGGACCTAACAGAAGCAGAAGATATTAAGAAGAGATGGCAAGAATACACAGAAGAACTGTACAAAAAGGATCTTCATGACCCGGATAATCACAATGGTGTGATTACTCATCTAGAGCCAGACATCCTGGAATGTGAAGTCAAGTGGGCCTTAGAAAGCATCACTATGAACAAAGCTAGTGAAGGTGATGGAATTGCTGTTGAGCTGTTTCAAATCCTGAAACATGATCCTGTGAAAGTGCTGCACTCAATATGCCAGCAAATTTGGAAAACTCAGCCATGACCACAGGACTTGAAAAGGTCAGTATTCATTCCAATCCCAAAGAAAGGCAATGACAAAGAACGCTCAAACTATCACACAGTTGCACTCATCTCACACGCTAGTAAAGTAATGCTCAAAATTTTCCAAGCCAGGCTTCAACAATACGTGAACTGTGAACTTCCTGATGTTCACGCTGGTTTTAGAAAAGGAGGAGAACCAGAGATCAAATTGCCGACATCTGCTGGGTCATGGAAAAAGCAAGAAAGTTACAGAAAAACATTTATTTCTGCTTTATTGACTATGCCAATGCCTTTGAATGTGTGGACCACAATCAACTGTGGAAAATTCTGAGAGAGATGGGAATACCAGGCCACCTGACCTGCCTCTTGAGAAATCTGTATGCAGGTCAGGAAGCAACAGTTAGAACTGGACATGGAACAACAGACTGGTTCCAAATAGGAAAAGGAGTACGTCAAGGCTGTATATTGTCACCCTGCTTATTTAACTTATCTGCAGAGTACATCTTGAGAAACACTGGACTGGAAGAAACACAAGCTGGAATCAAGATTGCCGGGAGAAATATCAATAACCTCAGATATGCAGATGACACCACCCTTATGGCAGAAAGTGAAAGAGGAATTAAAAAGCCTCTTGATGAAAGTCAAAGAGAAGTGTGAAAAAGTTGGCTTAAAGCTCAACATTCAGAAAATGAAAATCATGGCATCCGGTCCCATCATTCCATGGGGAATAGATGGAGAAACAGTGGAAACAGTGGCAGACTTTATTTTTGGGGGCTCCTAAGTCACTGCAGATGGTGATTGCAGCCATGAAATTAAAAGACACTCCTTGGAAGAAAATTTATGACCAACCTAGATAGCATATTCAAAAGCAGACATTACTTTGCCGACTAAGGTCCGTCTAGTCAAGGTTATGGTTTTTCCAGTAGTCATGTATAGATGTGAGAGTTGGACTGTGAAGAAGGCTGAGCACTGAAGAATTGATGCTTTTGAACTGTGGTGTTGGAGAAGACTCTTGAGAGTCCCTTGGACTTCAAGGAGATCCAACCAGTCCATTCTGAAGGAGATCAACCCTGGGATTTCTTTGGAAGGAATGATGCTAAAGCTGAAACTCCAGTACTTTGGCCACCTCATGGGAAGAGTTGACTCACTGGAAAAGACTCTGATGCTGGGAGGAATTGGCGGCAGGAGGAGAAGGGGATGACCCAGGATGAGATGGCTGGATGGCATCACAGACTCGGACGCGAGTCTGAATGAACTCCGGGAGTTGGTGATGGACAGGGAGGCCTGGCGTGCTGCTCTTCATGTGGTCAAAAGAGTCGGACCTGACTGAGCGACTGAACTGAACTGATGATATATGTGTGTACATTCCAGGTCTCTTGTTTCTGACCATAGACTCAGTGTCCAGAGTGTCCCCTTAAGAGTTTTCTGACCCGCGTCCAAAGCACATGATCGCTTGTGGTTAGGGAGGAGTGGAAAAGAAAGGTGACATTTGCTGAGTAGATTGGATGTTTGATTTCTCAGAATATGTGGATAAGTTGTTTGATCTTGTTTTGAGATGAAGAAACTGAGGTTGAGTCACTCATCTGACGTCAGGTTCCTGAGAGGGACTGAGCTGCAGCCTGCTGCCTCCAGATGCTCTGTCTGGCTCACTCACAGGCTGAGCTCTGGCCCAGGTTCCTGAGATTTTCTCTGCAAAGGCCTCGGGCTCCCAAAGTTCCTGTCTGGAGCCCTACCTGTGGTCCCTGGGGCCCCAGACCCTGTTGCTTCCCTGGAGGGGTTATGGACTTTGTGGGATGACATTGGGGCTGAGTTCCTAGGGGTCTACATTTGAAACATAGGAGTAGTTTTTTTGTTTGTTTGTTTGTTTGTTTTTTGTTTGTTTGTTTTTTTACTGTGAAAACAATTTATGGTTGAATAGTGAGGGGTGTCTTGACTAAGAGAACTGATAGGTATGCTTCCCTGGAGGGGTTATGGACTTTGTGGGATGACATTGGGGCTGAGTTCCTAGGGGTCTACATTTGAAACATAGGAGTAGTTTTTTTGTTTGTTTGTTTGTTTGTTTTTTGTTTGTTTGTTTTTTTACTGTGAAAACAATTTATGGTTGAATAGTGAGGGGTGTCTTGACTAAGAGAACTGGTGGGTACTCTGAGCCATTGGGTGATTTCCTCTGTGATTTGGGCCACTTGGATTCTGTTCTTTTACCTTCATATGTGGAAGGTGTTCACTCCAAATGAAAGAAGACTTGCTTCCTGGGTGGAACTGGGAATGTTGTAGTGACTGATTGATAGAGGCCACTCTGGCATTCATTTTCTATCTAATATTCTTTGGGAATACGTGTCTAGCAAATGCATTCTGGCAAAGATTACCAAGAATCTATTAATTTTTTATTGTGAAAATTTACATCATTAATTATAAATAATCACCTAGAAAGCAAAGAATGTACACATTTTTAAATGACATGGATCCCTCTTCTCCCATTCCCAAATAGCGATAAAATAGTGTTTTAGTTTAGTCAGGTTTTGAGATCTCAGTATTACTCAGTTGTTTTCCTTTATGAAACATGTAAATAATTGTTAAGCTGACTTTTAGGGGAAAAAAAACTTAGCTGTTTTTGCCTCCTTCAGTAGACTGGTTTTAAGAAATGTTTATAACACTAGATTCAAATTTGCTGCTGGTAAATTTAAGAACTTAGTTGGATTAATTGATTTATTTTTTTTAATTTTTATTATTGATTTGATATTTAAACTAAAGATCTTTCGCTGCTAGGTGGTCTTTGTCTCACTGTGCAAAATACAGGTTTCCAGTTTGAGGCACTCCGTTAATGTGCTTTTGCTCTCTGTGCCTTTTGCATTTGTAGGTGTGTTCATCAGGCCTTGAAGGAGAAGATCACAATCTTAGTCACTCATCAGTTGCAGCACCTAAAAGATGAAAGTCAGATTCTGATATTGAAAGATGTAAGTAATTTCTAGAAATCTGTGGAATTGGGAGCACTCAGGTGTGTTGAAGGACAGATCTTCCCTCAGGTCACTCTCCTTGGGTTCATGGTAAACGCCCTCTTCTCCCTCAGTTTTTTGCCCCTTTCTTCTCAGAGCTGGTGTTCATGCCTTGGAGGATGAACGTAAAGCTCTGTAGAAATGTCACTATCACACTCTAAGCCACATAAACCCTAAAGTGTATAAAAGTGCAGCCACAGAGTTATTGAATCATCACTATTCTAATGAAATTTGTTAAGGATAATGTTGCAATTTTATTTAGAACTTTTTACTTTCCTCTTCCATGACTTAAGTCAAAGTGTATCACTTAGAAATTAGAGATTCTAAGATCTGCTGGTATCCAGGTCATTGCCATATATAGTTTGCCAGAAGAGCATCTTCCATTAACACCAGAAGTGAGGTTGGGTAGCTGAGCACCTGGGTCAGAGACGTTCTCTCTGCTGGTGTCTCCAGTTGCTGGTCTCCCTGCCCAGGTCTCTCTGTCCCCGATACATGTGGGAGCCTGTGCAGCAGCAGGACAAGGCCCTGCATTCACGGGGCTCCTGTTCTTATGGGGAGGATGTGACAGAGAAGGTGGCATCCTGGTCTCCCTGAGGAGCTGGTGCCTCGCGGGGTCTGAGTGACATGAAGGTGGTGGCCACACAGTCACCAGGGGGCGGGGGTCTCAGGCAGGGGGTCCTAAGGAAGAAGCTGACCTGGCAGGTTGGAGGAATGGCAGGAAGCCCAAGCATGTCTGAGGAGAGTGAGCAGGGACGGGAGGGAGCTGGTCTCCAAGCAATGGGCAGGGGACCAGAAGTGGGATGGAAGCCATCAGAGGGTCCAGAGCAGAGGAGGGATGTCATCTGATGTGGGAGTTAAGAGATTCCTCTGATGGTCACGGGAGGGGCGACAGAAGAAGCAGTTAGGAGTCTTAGTGAAGCTGAGGAGACAGAAGTGTGGGCTCAGGCTAGAGAATCAGTTTCTAGAGCTGCTGTATCACAGCACCGCAAGCTGGGTGACAGCAGGAGTTGATGTCTCCCTGTTTTGGAGGCTTCAAGTCCCAAATCCAGGTGCTGGCAGGGCAGTGCTCTCCCTGGAGGCTCCGGGGGGGATCCTTCCCTCCAGCCTCTGGTGCTCACGGGCCTTCCTTGGGTTCCTCGGGTTCCAGCTGCAGCGCTGTGGTCTCTGCCTCTGATGTCACATGGCCGCTGTCCCCGTGTCAGTCTGGGTCTCTTCTGTTCTCATAGTGACATTGGTCTCACTGGCTTTAGGGTCTCCCTGCTCCAGTGTGACCTCATCTTAACTTGGTTACATCTGCAAAGACCCTGTATCCAAATAAGGTCATGTTCACAGGTGTCATGTTTGAGCACATCTTTCTGAGGAGGGGACACCATCCAGTCCACAACTCCTAGCATGGTTGGTGGTGGGGTGGAGAGTAGTGAGAAGTGTTCAGACTCGGTGGTTGTCCGATGCTTCACTCCTTGGCTTGTTTGCCTCTGGGTCTCATCACTTGGTTGTTAACCCCTGACTGCTCCACAGGCCCTTGGTCAGATCCCTGACTTCTGAAAATAATCTCTGCTCTGAGAAAGGTTATTAAGATGCAGAACCCCTGCCTCTCTAGAAGCAGTTCCGTGTGTCAGCCCTTCTCCACTCCTCTAGGAATGGGGGGAGGCTAAGGTTTCTCAAGCTCGAGAGCAGTTGATTTCATGTGCAGAGGGGTGATCCTAGTGTGTAAACTCCAGTGTTCATAGTGTTATCAGCACAGGGTCAGTGGCAGGAGTATAACCTATTTTGCCCATCTCTAGATGTTCTGGGGTCCCCTTATTACTTCCTCTGAGGACACTACCCCCAGTTTTAGTACTAACAAAACAACTATTTGGCCACGGGTGAGCACCCCTGGCTGAGTTGAGGACCAGCCTCACTGTCGGGTCCCTCTCTTCAGAGCAGATGGCTGTGCCTTCACCCCGCAGAATTGTCAGGGCTTGACTGCTGGGTGAAACTGCTGTCTTTGTACCACCAGTCATTCATTGTGCATGTTACAGATCTGATGTGGTGAGTGGTGATTTCATTAAAGAGGTGTGTGAATTTTGCCTCCTGAGTGGAGCAAGACCCGATATATCCTGCATAATTTTCTAGTTCCGCAGTATCTGTCGGTACCCAAAGGCTGCCCTGCGTTTCTCCCAGTGGACCCCCTCAGGGGAAAGAGTGAGCCGTCCCAGCGAGGGTCCTGGCCAGCTCCCTCCACCTGAGCTACCTCAACCACAGCTGCTCTCATTTGATGAGTTTTGCATCCTGAGATTTTTTTCCCCTGATGTTTTATTTGTTACTGAGGGAATCAGCTGAGTCTGGTTTCATGGGGTCAGAAGATAGGGAAACATCTGCACATTATTTTATGTGACTTTTTAAGGGAAGAAAACTGTGCAAGGATGTGTCGCATGTATTCAAAGAAAATGATTTGAGTGGCTGCAGCCTAAGTAGTTGCCTGGTTGGCTGCTTGTGGTTGGTCATTCCTAAGTTTTTTCGCATATCTGAGTGCATTGATTCTGGCTTAGGTTTTGGTTAGTGGGCACAGACTGCCAAGGCTTTAGAGCCACCCCAGCCCCATGGCCCCCTTGTTTAATTACTGTATCAGGTGGAATATTGAATTTTCAGTTGGGAACTTGCTGAGTGTGTGGGGGCAGTTGTAGACCATGGAGACGCCTCTCGTGGGTTTTCTGTCCAGGGCTGGCTCCTATTATCCCAGCCGGGCACATGACAGTGTGAGAGTGACTGTGGGCAGTGAAGATTCATGAGAGGCTCTCACCCACATGCAGATGTGCTGGTTCCCACCTCTGGCCTAAGTTTAAATTCCTTTCCTGGAACGGTCACATGAGGCTTCTCTCAGTTCCCATGTTGTCTAAGAAGACTGTGCTGATCCTGCCACCAACCTCTGTGCTTCTTCCTTCCCCAGGTGCCCAGGGTAGTCACGTCAATGGCCTCCATTTCTGACGCATGAGCACACGTTTCTTTCACATCCCCCAGCACCTAACACAGGGGCAGGGTTTGGCAGAGAATGCAATGCTCAGTTCTGTACTGAGTTGACTGAACTAGATTTCTCAACAAGAATTCTAGACCCAGGGATCTTTTTTTTTTTCTTCAAAAATCATAATTTAAAACTAGATAACTTTTCTTGATTAGTATTTAGGTTGGTTTAATATTATCAAATATAAATTAATTCCTCTCAACATTTTAATTTTAGGGCAGAAGTGTGGAAAGAGGAACTTACTCTGAATTCCTGAAATCCGGAGTAGATATTTTTTCCCTTTTTGAGAAGGGGAATGAGCAATGGGAACCATCTCCAGTGCCAGGAACCCCCACTGTGATCTCTGAGTCTTTGGGTCAGTCTCTCCAGTCTCCCAGACCCTCACTGAAAGATGCTGGGCAAAATGGTGGAAAGAGGAACTTACTCTGAGTTCCTGAAATCCGGGGTAGATATTCTTTCCCTTTTTGAGAAGGGGAATGAGCAGTCTGAACCATCTCCAGTGCCAGGAACCCCCACTGTGATCTCTGAGTCTTTGGGTCAGTCTCTCCAGTCTCCCAGACCCTCACTGAGAGATGTGGCTCCAGAAGACCAAGAAGTGAGTGTCTCCCCCTGCAGGGTGCCCGGGTCTGTCTGCCCTTGGTGGCCTCAGGGGCCTTCAGTCTGCTCTGCTCGTGACCTCTTCATTTGTCCCAGAGTAGCCCCTGAGGTTCCCAAAGTCGTGTTCCATGGAACTGGTAGAGTTAGAAGAGCATGAGGGGAGCAAGCCTGCTTGGGGTTCTCCTTTGGGTGTAGGAAGGAGACTCTTATGGACACCAGAAATGGTTGTACAGCTACAAATTTCTGGGTTTATGTGACTCACACTGATTGAGAACTCATCAGTTTACCGTAGTTACATCCTATTCATGCTGGTAGCCCCCGGCTTCCCTTATGCATCCAGAGGCTTACTGTGAAGGCCCCTTAGACTGACTCCTGCTGTTGCCACATTAAATCAGCTACTTTTCCTGTGTGTTGGAATACTCTAGCACTGCATGTGACTGATGGTATTAATTTGCCTCAGTGTCAGGTGGTTTGTGATAGGGCAGAGGTAATGTGGGCAAAGGACCTGACACATGGTAGACACTTCAGTGTTAGTTCCTGTCCTCTTTATTACCCTTCAAGACCAAGAACCACATCTTATCGACCTTGAATCCCAGTGGCCAGGACAGG
This sequence comes from Nanger granti, assembly GCA_006408635.1. Classification (NCBI taxonomy): domain Eukaryota; kingdom Metazoa; phylum Chordata; class Mammalia; order Artiodactyla; family Bovidae; genus Nanger; species Nanger granti. Next base: position 26,288 of record SJYD01055949.1, read on the forward strand.
GGTGAGGACATCCTAACCTTCTGTGACTCTATAATGCATTCTAAGTCCTCTAGACAGAAATGCTGAAATGCATTAGATCTCCCTTAAAAGCATATTCCCTTGATAGCCAAACCCTCAGTATCCAAGCCCAAGAGCCTGGAATGACTCTGATAAGTATTTGGATTAGCTGTTCACTTTCTAAACTCAGGAATCACTCTCTGAAACCAAATAGACTTAGGAACCAAATAGATTCAGATCATATGCTTGCAACGTGCTGTCCAAACTCATATTACTCCAACTCTTTCTGTGAACTCAGTTTACTGACTTTGGCTAGTATTTTGAGCCCCAAATATGTTTTATGTTTCTATCCCTGAATGACACAGTCATCTAGAGGGATACATTATCTCCATATCATTTTATGTGTTATTTTAGAGCAAGCTTCTGCATTTATACATTAATTGATTTTGTTGTGTGTCAGAGTCATGATCTATTTTAAGCAAAGCCAGCCAACTGTTAATAACCTCATGTGAGTGACCTTTGATTATTTCTCATAGATTCCTATGAATGGGGTATCTGGGTCCAGGGGTAAAAGCATATGTGATTTGGCCAGATATTCCCACACCCTTCTCCATAGGAGATGGACCGTCCTGCACTCCTAGCAGTGTATGAGATGTGTCTGTTTCCCAAAGCTTCGTGATGGAGGGCATTGTTGGACTCTTGAAATTTGAGGTTTACTATTTAAAATTTCCTCTCTCACTGCCATTTTTCCCCTTCCAGTATGAGAATATACAGGTTACACTACCTCTAGAGGACCACTTGGAAGGAAAAGTTGGTTTTANTGGAGGACATTGTTGAACTCTTGAAATTTGGGTTTCATTATTTAAAATTTCACCTCTCACTGCCATTTTCCCCTTCTAGTATGAGAATATACAGGTTACACTACCTCTAGAGGACCACTTGGAAGGAAAAGTTGGTTTTAAGACCTATAAGAATTACTTCACAGCTGGTGCTGGCTGGCTTGTCATCATCTTCCTTATTCTAGTAAACATCGTGGCTCAGGTACGTAAGGGCGTTTATTTTGGTTTGTGCACTCAGTTTTATACTTACATACTACTTATACTGTATTTTAGAATTATTTTTAAATGTGTACTAAGAGATATATCTCAAAAACTTGGCTCATGAGTTGTGGGATCTAGCTTGGTGAATGTGAAATCCGCAAGGCAGGCCTGCAGGCTGGAAGCTCAGTCAGGAGCTGACCCTGCTGTCTTGAGGCAGAATTTCTTCCTCCTCCAGGAAGCCTCAGGTTTTGCTATTCAGGCCTTTGTATGAGTGGACGAGGCCACTGCAGAGTTGAGGGTGATCTCCTCTACTGAAGTTCTGATGATGGATGAAACATCATCCACAAAATACCTTCATGGCAACATCTGGATGGGTGCTTGGTTGAATCACTGGAGATTGGCCCAGTCAAGCTGACACCCAGGACTGACCATTACTGTACCTGTCAAGCTTTTGCTTTGAAAAATCCCAACATTTGTACTGTTATTACTGCCTCTTGCAGTCCACTTGGGATTACATTGAAGTACATTATATTTGGGGAGCAAAGTCTCTTATGGAAAAGGGGATTTCTTTTAAAGATATTAACTTGTAAGATGCCCTCCCCTGACCTGTGGTCATCTGGGGTGTAGGGTTTAGTGCAGACCTGAGCAACAAGGACCATCTCCATGTTCTGGAGCCTTTCCATCCCAAGCCTGGTGAGCGGGGTGTGAGGCTCAGTGATGTGAGTGTGTGAGTAACTGCTGTTTCCTGCTCCAGGTTGCCTACGTCCTGCAGGACTTGTGGCTTGCATTCTGGTGAGTGATTCCTGGTCTGACCCAAAGGGCTGTGAAATCTACACAAAGCCTCACTTTCCCAGAGTCAGGGGGAGAGATGGGGCTCATTCAGCCTCCTCTTCTGACCCTCAAGTAGGTTCCCTGAAGAAAAATGAAAGTTCCTGCGGGTGGTGTGTGAGCCCCTGTGGTCTCTCCTCATATCCCTCCCTTCAGCAGCTTCTTCACAGGCATTTTTTTTTTCTGTTTTGGAACTTTTAATATAGTACTGGACTATGGCAAAGCAACAATATTGTGATAGTTTCATTTGAGCAGCAAAGGAATGCAGCCATACATATACAAGTATCCATTCTCCCCCAAACTTCCCTCCCATCCAGGCTGCCACGTAGCGCTGGGCAGAGTCCCATGTGCTGTATAGTGAGCCCTTGCTGGTCACCTGTTAATATACAGCAGTGTGTGCATGAGCATCCAGACTCTCTCTCCTGCCCCTCGGCAACCAAACGTTTACTTTCTAAGTCTGTCTTCACAGATAATTTTGAAAACTGAAAATCGTGATTCAAATTTTTAGAGGCAGACATACCCAGGGCCCTGTGGTCTGG
>SJYD01055950.1:3721-17631 GCA_006408635.1 Nanger granti
GAAAAGAAAAAAAGAGAAAGAAATAAAGCTAGCCCAAACCTATGTTCAGAGACAGAAGGGAAGGATTTCTGGATTGTCCCCAGGTGGCTGCTAAAGTGTGAACCTCTCTACACTGTCTCTGAAACAGATCACACAGATTGAAAAGGGAAAAGAATAAGTGAAATCATACATAAATGACCACAACATTGACGTCATAAAGAGCCTGAAAATACTATGAATAACTTCAAAGTACTTGTAACTAGAGAAGGTCTGTCTGTGCTTAGTTGTGTCTGACTCTGCGACCCCATGGGCTGTGATCTGCCAGGCTTCTCTGTTCATGGGATTCTGCAGGCAAAAATACTGGAGTGGGTTGCTATACCTTCCTTCAGGAGATCTTCCCCACCCAGACAGCCTCTCAGAAAGGTAGGAAAGGACACAGCTTTATTGTGGAACCATCCTGAAGTCATAATTGGGAAGAGTGGACTAATAGCATCACTGCCTGAAGTCACAGAGGTTGGGGGAGCTGGAAGGGGAAGAGGGAGGCTGGGTCCCACACTTTGTGTAGCTGAGCTGACACCAGAGCTCCTTCCTGGTCACAGATAATCAAGAGCTGATTTCCCATGTCCTCTGAGGTGGGTTTATATTTGCACCCCAGCATTCTCTCCAGGGAGGCTTTCTTGGTGGCTCAGACGGTAAAGAATCGGCCTGCAATGCATGGGACCCGGGTTTGACCCTTGGATCTGGAAGATCTCATGGATGAGGAAATGGCATCCCACTGTGGTATTCTCACATGGGAAATCCCATGGACATAGGAATCTGGCAGTCTAGATTCCATGGGGTCACAGAGAGTCAAGACAACAAGTCAGAATTGGGAAGAATGGACTAATAGCATCACTATCTGAAGTCACAGAGGTTGGGGGAGCTGGGAGGGGAAGAGGGAGTCTGGGTTCCATACTTTGTGCAGCTGAGCTGACACCAGAGCTCCTTCCTGGTCTCAAATAATCAAGAGCTGAGTTTCCATGTCCTCTGAGGTGGGTTTATATTTGCACCCCAGCATTCTCTCCAGGGAGACTTTCTTGGTGGCTCACATGGTAAAGAATCAGCCTGCAATGCATGGGACCCGGGTTTGATCCTTGGATCTGAAAGATCTCATGGACGAGAAAATGACATCCCACTGTAGTATTCTCACATGGGAAATCCCATGGACATAGGAATCTGGCAGTCTAGATTCCATGGGGTCACAGAGAGTCAAGACAACTGAAGCGACTGAGAACACAGGGAGGCACACACGCCCCTCTCCTGTAGTGCTTCTCTAGAGTGGATTGGTGGTATAATGGGGGTGGAGTGAAGTCGGGGTGGGAGGCAATCATTGTGGAGGATGGAGAGGAGTCAATTGTGGGGGCCCTGTCTGTGGGGAGAGGGCACCCAGTTGACAGTGGTCCTGTCACTGGCACACACGTTAGCCAGGGGGTGGATGCAGGATGGAGTTAAAAGCCCATGTGGGCCCAGATACCTGCAGAAGCAGGAGCCCACCTAGAGGGGACAGATGGCCCCCGCCTTTCTGTGCCCTCACTTGAGGGGCACTCATATTCATTGCTTTTCTGCTCCCAGACTGGTGCTCCCAAGAGGACAAGAAGCTGTCAAGCACAGCTCTTACTTTGTGTAATTGCTTCCCCCTGGGAGTCCAGGGTTGCTGGAATCTTCCTCAGGGGAGCTGATTGGGAGAGCAGCACGGCTGGAATATGTGCAAAATACATTCCTGATTTTGTCAGGTGCCTACAGCCTAGACTTAAGAGCTCACACCCAGAGAAGGGAGCACACAGAAGAGTGTAGACCAGAGCCTGGGAATCCTGCAGGACTGGGGTTCCTCTGCTTTGATGGTCCCTAGGTACTGGGTCCCTCTGATATGTGCCCCTCCATGGCAGGGTCCCCTCCATACTTGGGGACCTCAGTGTTGTGATTTCAAGTGATATGGTTGCCAAAGAGATCTGGGTGTGTGCAGGGTTGGGGGGGTAAAGGTGGTGGTCTTTCAGGGGATGTTTAAGATCAGCAACTGCAGCAGCACTTCATTTAATCCTTGTAGAGGTGGAAGACAAGTGCTTGACAATAGCTGATGATATTCATATAAGTCTTAGTTTTTTCTTGTAATTTGGATTCGGCGGGGGGGNTATGTGGTGGTCTTTCAGGGGATGTTTAAGATCAGCAACTGCAGCAGCACTTCATTTAATCCTTGTAGAGGTGGACGACAAGTGCTTGACAATAGCTGATGATATTCATATGTCTTAGTTTTTTCTTGTAATTTGGATTCGGGGGGGGAGCATGGTCTGTAACTTCCTTTCCCATTTTCCATACTTATATCTTTTTATCTTTCCATTATGACTCTGTGTAGAGAACACAGTACCATTTTCTGCTACTAGTTTACGTTAATATTAGGTTTTGCTTTTTCTTTTATTTTGGATAGAGAGAATCTATTATTTCCGTCCCCAGTTTTTTTCCTTATGTACTTTTTTTCTTTTTCCATTTTGACTCCTTGTAGAGGGCACAATACATTTTCCACTATGAATTTATATTAGGGCTTCCCTAATATAAAAGGAAAGAATCCACTTACAATGAGGGTGATCTGGGTTCGATCTTGAGTTGGGAAGATCTGGAGAAGGGAAAGGCAACCAAATCCAGTTATCCTGCCTGGATAATTCCATGGACAGAGGGGTCTGGTAAGCTATAGTATACCGGATCTAAATGAGTTGGAAACAACTGAGCAACTTTCACTTTTCAATTTACGTTAAAGCTTTTTTTTTTTTTTTTTCCTGTCTTATTTGTGTTTTGGACAGATATTTTGTCCTTTCGTTCTCTTCCCTTGATTCCTCCTTACCTTTCCTAGTGCTGTTTGTGGCGGTGGGCACAGACCTCTGTGGGTCTAGTGTGTCCTCATGTACAAGGGTCCAGCTTGGGTGTCGTGGAGCCTGGGCTGTTAACCAACTCCAGTAATCCTGCCTGGATAATTCCATGGACAGAGGGGTCTGGTAAGCTATAGTATACCGGATCGAAATGAGCTGGAAACAACTGAGCAACTTTCACTTTTCAGTTTACGTTAAAGCTTTTTTTTTTTTTTTTGCCCTTTCCTGTCTTATTTGTGTTTTGGACAGATGTTTTGTCCTTTCATTCTCTTCCCTTGGTTCCTTCTTACGTTTCCTAGTGCTGTTTGTGGGGATGGGCACAGACCTCTGTGGGTCTAGTGTGTCCTCATGTCCAAGGGTCCAGCTTGGGTGTCGTGGAGCCTGAGCTGTTGAACCCAAAGCAAGATTCCACCCAGGGACTGACTGAGAGGAGGGTGAGGCCCGACTCTGCAGGAACACCCCCCACCCAAGACCACAANTGTGGGGGTGGGCACAGACCTCTGTGGGTCTAGTGTGTCCTCATGTACAAGGGTCCAGCTTGGGTGTCGTGGAGCCTGGGCTGTTGAACCCAAAGCAAGATTCCACCCAGGGACTGACTGAGAGGAGGGTGAGGCTCGACTCTGCAGGAACACCCCCCACCCAAGACCACAATCTGCACCCGGGCTCTGTGCTCCACATGACCAGAGACTCTGCAGGTCCTGCTCCCAGAAGCAGGGCCTCAACACAGCATCACCAACACTACTGATTTCACAGTGGCTGAGGTGGCCTTCACTTGGGCGTCATCAGTGCATGCCAAGCCCCTGAATGGGGGGCTGCCCTCTGTGCCCAGCACAGATGAAGCACCTGGATGCTGATGGAAGACCTGCACATGGTGCACATTGAGGAGGGCACCAAGAGAAACCTGCTTTCTGGCCACACGGTGTACACGATGGCCCTCATGGAGGTGGGGGTGGGGGTAGGGGTCCAGACAGGAAACACAGTACCATTTTCTGCTACTAGTTTACGTTAATATTAGGTTTTGCTTTTTCTTTTATTTTGGATAGAGAGAATCTGTTATTCCTTTCCTCAGTTTTTTTCCTTATGTACTTTTTTTCTTTTGACATTTTGATGCCTTGTAGAGGACACAATACATTTTCCACTATGAATTTATATTAGGGCTTCCCTAATATAAAAGGAAAGATTCCACTTGCAATGAGGGTTATCTGGGTTCGATCCTGAGTTGGGAAGATCTGGAGAAGGGAAAGGCAATCAACTCCAGTAATCCTGCCTGGATAATTCCATGGACAGAGGGGTCTGGTAAGCTATAGTATACCGGATCGAAATGAGTTAGAAACAACTGAGCAACTTTCACTTTTCAATTTATGTTAAAGCTATTTTTTTTTTTTTGCCTTTTCCTGTCTTATTTGTGTTTTGGACAGATGTTTTGTCCTTTCATTCTCTTCCCTTGATTCCTTCTTACCTTTCCTAGTGCTGTTTGTGGGGGTGGGCACAGACCTTTGTGGGTCTAGTGTGTCCTCATGTCCAAGGGTCCAGCTTGGGTGTCGTGGAGCCTGGGCTGTTGAACCCAAAGCAAGCTTCCACCCAGTGACTGACTGAGAGGGGGGTGAGGCTCGACTCTGCAGGAACACCCCCCACCCAAGACCACAATCTGCACCCGGGCTCTGTGCTCCAAATGATCAGAGACTGCAGGTCCTGCTCCCAGAAGCAGGGCCTCAACCCAGCATCACCAACACGGCTGATTTCACAGTGGCTGATGTGCCCCTCAGTTGGGCGTCATCAGTGCATGCCCAGCCCCTGAATAGGGGGCTGCCCTCTGTGCCCAGCACAGATGAAGCACTTGGATGCTGGTGGAGAACCTGCACATGGTGCACATTGAGGAGGGCACCAAGAGGAACCTGCTCTCTGGCCACATGGTATACACGATGGCCCTCATGGAGGTGGGGGTGGGAGTAGGGGTCCAGACAGGAGGGGTCCACAAGCCAGGTACACCTACTTCTGGTCCAGGCAGGAAGGGGAGGGCCTCTGAGGGGACGGGCACACATCCACTCAGAAAGACATATGGTCACTCCAGGCAGGAGAGGCTGATCTCTAAGGGGGCAACACAGGTCCACTCCAGTAAGACACTGACCTCTAAGGGGACAGACACATGGTCAGTCCAGGCAGGAGAGGCTGACCTCTAAGGGGACAACAGAGATCCACTCCAGCAAGAAGACAATGAGCTCTAAGAGGACAGACACATGGTCACTCCAGGCAGGAGAGACTGACTTTTAAGGGGACAGCACAGGTCCGCTTTAGTTAGAAGATGCTGACCTCTAAGGGGGTGGACATACATCCACTCAGACAGACACACTTCCACTCAGAGGGACGCACGTCCACTCCAGTCATTAGAGGGCTGATCTCTGGAACCAGTTACTAAGAATTCCCAACCAATGTGCATTTCTGATCTCACACCTGCACCCCTGGCCTCTGGGGTGTATCCCAGAATTTGGCTATGCCAGGTCCCTGACATGTCTTTTCCTGTATCCAGTTTTGGGGTGTCCAGTCCATTCTCTCTGCTGCTGGCCAAGTCACTTAATGTCTCACTCTGGCCTCGGCCCTCAGTGGCCCCTCCACAGAACCTAATAATCCTTGGGGTCTGGAGATTCTCTCCTGGGCCTCAGTGTGCATGTACCCTGCTGGAGTACAGACCTCACACAATATTATAAGCACTGCTCTCTGCTGTTGTGCATACACACACATGCATATTCATGCACACACAGACCCTGAACACATGTAAAAGTGTGTGTGCACCTGTAACTACAAGGAGTGTGTACACACACACACACACACACACACACACACCAGAGCAATCCATGGCTCCCAACTGCCACTCATGAGAGGCTGGGACCCTTGGGAGCAGGCACCATGCTTTATGTCTTTGTGTGTCAGAACACCACATCTTATGTGTAGAGTGGCTGTGCTGGGGGAATTCCCCACCCATGACTCTCTGTCTCTCACTACAAGGCCCTTCTCCCACTCCCACACAGGACATGCTCACGGATATCTCAGAGTGGCTGGAGAACCACTGCCAAGAGGAGGTTATCCTGGCATGCAAGAACTTCGAGGACATGATGGAGGACCTGCACGAGTACCTGATGGGCTGCATCAAGAACATCTTTGGGGACATGCTGTGTCCTTGTGGGGTGAGAAGGGGCCACAGGCTCCCCATGCTCTTGGCAGTGGAGGTGGTGTGAGCACTAGGCCTCACTGTAATCAGACTATCTTCTCCCTGCATGAGGCTGGTTCAGGCATGAGGTGATGCCGCTCATGGAACCCCAGTAATCCACTCACCACAGTCTCCACTCAAACACCCCAATAACCAGCCCATCAATGGTCACAGCCGCCCCCAATAATCCACCCTGCATGGCCTCTATTCAGACAGCCCCAAAGCCCATCAATTACACCTCATGATGTCCCAGTAATCCACCTGCCATTTCCTATCAGAAACCCCAATAATCAACCCACCTGTATTTCCACTCAGGCACCCCAATAATCAACCCATCACTTCTCAAGGCACTGAAGTAATCTATTCACCATTGTCTCCACTCAAACACCCCAGAAATCTACCAATCAGTGCTCGATACCCCAATAACCCACCCGTCACCATCTCCACTCAGACACCCCAGTAATCAACCCACTAGTGTCTCTACTCAGACATGCCAATAACACACCCATGACTGTCTCTTCTCACAGAGAACCCAATAACCAGCCCATCACTACTTATAGACAACCTAATAATCCACACATCACTGTAGTTTCTCGGACACCCCAATAACTGACACATCCTGTCACAAGGCACCCCAGTAACCCCTGTGCACATGTCTCATGGACACCCAGATGAATCTCCCCCCAGGGCGTGCCGACTCTGCACCAGCTGTGATCCCAAGGCCAGCAGGTCATCATGTCGTACAAGGATGGAGCATCCATGAGTCAGCATGCAAAACTGTAGCCAGGTATCCCCATACTGGTGGGGGAACCAGGTGAAGCCCTGAGACCTCGTCCACTTCTTGGAGCACCTGAAGAGCTGCAGCCACCAAGGGGAGTGTTGCCTTCAAACTGGGANGTGCCGACTCTGCACCAGCTGTGATCCCAAGGCCAGCAGGTCATCATGTCGTACAAGGATGGAGCATCCATGAGTCAGCATGCAAAACTGTAGCCAGGTATCCCCATACTGGTGGGGGAACCAGGTGAAGCCCTGAGACCTCGTCCACTTCTTGGAGCACCTGAAGAGCTGCAGCCACCAAGGGGAGTGTTGCCTTCAAACTGGGACACCTGGTCACACACATGTCCTAGCACATGGGGTTGGCTTTGGGTTCAAGTGGAGAAATGGAACAGGACATAGTAGGGGACATTATTCTGTTCACTACATGGGGACCAGGGTGTGGACATCCATGGGGAAGTTACTTTGCCTACCACAGGGGGTCAATATGTAGACAGGACATGGACATCTATATGGACAATAATGTGTCCACCACACGGAGCCAGGACGTGGACATCTTTTGGGTCACTGTCCAGCCTGCCTGCCTTCTGTAACAGGAGAAATTCCTGAGTCAACACCCCTGTGAGCCCCTGCTCTCTGAACTTCCGTCTCTGTCAGACATCTCAGTCTCTGACCTCTGTGGAGGTGAGAGTCTGAGAGGGTGATGGCACAGCTTGGTGACTGTGTGGGCAGTCACTCATGGATTAGGGGTCACATGGGTGGGTGACTGCATGGGTGGGTGACCCTATGGGTTTCTGGGCACATGGGTGAGAGACCCTGTGGGTTGGAGATCATGTGGGTGGAGACCGTGTGGGTCAGTGACCGGTTTGAATTGCCAACTGCAGGGTGGGTTACCATGTGAGTTGCTGACCCCGTGAGTGGGTGACTACGTGTGTGGGTGATGGTGTGAGTGGGTAATCATGTGGACAGGTGAGCGTGTGACATCCCAGGTTAGTGACCCCATGGGGGGGTGCCCACGGGGGTTGGTGGCCAGTGGAGGGATTACTGCATGGTGTAGTCACACCTTCGTTGGTGAGCATGTGAGGCAGTGACCTTACGGTTTGGTTGGGCACATAACTCCGTGGGTTAGTGGCCACACATGTGGGTGGCTGACCCCAAAGCCAGCACCATAAATAGCAGCCCCTCTCTTGTCCCAGGCAGGCTGTTGGTGGCCAGCATCAACCTTACAGAGAACCTGGAATTTGTCGGCATCCACCCAGCCTGGTCCCTGAAGAAGCTGACCCAGTGGGGGCTCCCCTACCTTTGAGCATGGGTGTTAGGCCAGTGCCTGGGGTTGTCCACCAGCCGTACCAACACCACCACAGGTGACTTCATCTGGGCTGACGTGTTTGTTGGTGACATCATCAGGTTGAACTGGAAGCTGCTTTGGGTTGATGAATGGCACATGGCTGGAGCTGGTCATAGCCGAGGCTGTGTCTAAGTCACGTCCTGTGATGTTACCAACCTGAATCGGAAGCCACCTCGGGGCTTACAGACAGAGCTCTGAGGAGCTGGGCGTTGTGGATGCCGCTTCTCGTTCGCATTGTGTGACGACACTGGGCTGAACCGGAAGCCGCCTCAGGGCTGCTGGTTGGTAGGTTGAGGAGCTGGACATTGCGGAGGCTATTCTCAGCACTGTTTAGAAGCCACCTCGGGGCTTACAGACAGAGCTCTGAGGAGCTGGGCGTTGTGGATGCCGCTTCTCGTTCGCATTGTGTGACGACACTGGGCTGAACCGGAAGCCGCCTCAGGGCTGCTGGTTGGTAGGTTGAGGAGCTGGACATTGCGGAGGCTATTCTCAGCACTGTTTTGCAGGGCTCGTCATCCATCCGCACATCTACTGAATGTGAGTGACTGCCAGATGGGGCCTGGTGGCAGGGCCCATGGTCTCCTTGATACTTTATGTGTCTCTTGGGTGAATGGAGGATGTGAGGTGATGATTAAAGGTGAATGCATGATTTGTACAATCACATCCTCAGGGATACAGAGTTGGTTTTTGTGTCTGTGGCTTCCCAATGGGAGAGGCTGGTGTGCCTGCTCCTCCTGGGCACTGAGGCTAGCAGACGGTTACCCCAAGCTGGGGAGGGGAAGAGGCACTATGACATAGTGTCCATAGGAGTGGACTGAGTGCATAGAAATCCCACTGAGAAATCCCTTTTATTAAATAAGGGGCTTCCCTGNCTGGCGTGCCTGCTCCTCCTGGGCACTGAGGTTAGCAGACGGTTACCTCAAGCTGGGGAGGGTAAGAGGCACTATGACATAGTGTCCACAGGAGGGGGCTGAGTGCATAGCAATCCCACTGAGAAATCCCTTTTATTAAATAAGGGGCTTCCCTGGTGGCTCACTTAAAAAGGTCTTGGTATCTCTCCTTGCTAGTCTTCTAGACTCTGCATTCAGGTGTCTATATATTTCTGTGTCTGCTTTGCCTTTCTCTTCTCTTATCATCTATTTGTAAGGCTTCCTCAGACAACCACTTTGCCTTTTTGCATTTATTTTTCTTGTGGATGGTTTTGATCACCACCTTCTGTACAATGTTAGGAACCTCCATCCATAGGTGTTCTGGTACTCTGTGTGCCAGATCTAATCCTTGAATCTATTTGTCACTTCCAATGTATACTCACAAGGGATTTGAATAAAGCAAAGAAACAGAGGAAAACAATACAATGGGAAAGACTAGAGATGTCTTCAACAAAATGAGGAGTGCCAAGGGAACATTTCATGCAAAGACAGGTATGATAAAGGACAGAAACTTTATGGGCCTAACTAAAGCAGAAGAGATTAAGAAGAGGTAGAAAGAATGCACAGAAGAACTGTTAAATAAATCTTAATAATCTGCATAACCACGATGGTGTGATAACTCACCTAAAGCCAGACATTCTGGAGTGAAGACACATGGGCTTTAAGGAGCAGCAGTATGAGCAAAGCTAGTAGAGGTGATTAAATTCCAGCTGAACTCTTTCAAAACCTAAATGGCGATGTTGTTAAAGTGCTGCACTCAATATTCCAACCAGTTTGGAAAACTTGGCAGTGGCCACAGGACTAGAAAAAGAAGCCCTGAGACCTCGTCCACTACCTGGAGCACCTGAAGAGCTGCAGCCACCCAGGGGAGTGTTGCCTTCAAACTGGGGCACCTGGTCACACACATGTCCTAGCACATGGGGCTGACTTTGGGTTCAAGTGGAGAAATGGAACAGGGCATAGTAGGGAACATTATTCTGTTCACTACATGGGGACCAGGGTGTGGACATCCATGGGGACGTTACTTTGCCTATCACAGGGGGTCAAGATGTAGACAGGACATGGACATCTATGTGGACAATAATGTGTCCACCCCACGGAGCCAGGACGTGGACATCTTTTGGGCCACTGTCCAGCCTGCCTGCCTTCTGTAACAGGAGAAATTCATGAGTCAACACCCCTGTGAGCCCCTGCTCTCTGAACTTCGGTCTCTGTCAGACATCTCAGTCTCTGACCTCTGTGGAGGTGAGAGTCTGAGTGGGTGATGGCACAGCTTGGTGACTGTGTGGGCAGTCACCCATGGATTAGGGGTCACATGGGTGGGTGACTGCATGGGTGGTTGACTCTATGGGTTTCTGGGCACATGGGCGAGAGACCCTGTGGGTTGGAGACCATGTGGGTGGAGACTGTATGGGTCAGTGACCGGTTTGAATTGCTAACTGCAGGGTGGGTCACCATATGAGTTGCTAACCCGATGAGTGCGTGACTACGTGTGTGGGTGATGGTGTGAGTGGGTAATCATATGGACAGGTGAGTGTGTGACATCCCAGGTTAGTGACCCCATGGGTGGGTGCCCACGGGGGTTGGTGGCCAGTGGAGGGATTACTGCCTGGTGTAGTCACACCTTCGTTGGTGAGCATGTGAGGCGGTGACCTTACGGTTTGGTTGGGCACATAACTCCGTGGGTTAGTGGCCACACATGTGGGTGGCTGACCCCAAAGCCAGCACCATAAACAGCAGCCCCTCTCTTGTCCCAGGCAGGCTGTTGGTGGCCAGCATCAACCTCACAGAGAACCTGGAGTTTGTCGGCATCCAGCCAGCCTGGTCCCTGAAGAAGCTGACCCAGTGGGGGCTCCCCTACCTTTGAGCATGGGTGTGAGGCCAGTGCTTGGGGTCGTCCACCAGCCGTACCAACACCACCACAGGCGACTTCATCTGGGCTGACGTATTTGTTGGTGACATCATCAGGTTGAACTGGAAGCTGCTTGGGGCTGATGAATGGCACATGGGTGGAGCTGGGCATAGCTGAGGCTGCGTTTAAGTCACATCCTGTGATGTTACCAACCTGAATCAGAAGCCACCTCGGGGCTTACAGACAGAGCTCTGAGGAGCTGGGCGTTGTGGATGCCGCTTCTCGTTCGCATTGTGTGACAACAATGGGCTGAACCGGAAGCCGCCTTACAGCTGCAGGTTGGCAGGCTGAGGAGCTGGACATTGCAGAGGCTATTCTCAGCACTGTCTTCCAGGGCTCGTCATCCATCTACACATCCACTGAATGTGGGTGACTGCCAGATGGGGCCTGGTGGCAGGGCCCACGGTCTCCTTGGTACTTTATGTGTCTCTTGGGTGAATGGAGGATGTGAGGTGATGATTAAAGGTGAGTGCATGATTTGTACAATCACATCCTCTGGGAGACAGAGCTGGTTTTTGGGTCTGTGGCTTCCCAATGGGAGAGGCTGGCGTGCCTGCTCCTCCTGGGCACTGAGGTTAGCAGACGGTTACCCCAAGCTGGGGAGGAAAGAGGCACTATGACATAGTGTCCATAGGAGGGGACTGAGTGCATCGCAATCCCACTGAGAAATCCCTTTTATTAAATAAGGGGCTTCCCTGATGGCTCACTTAAGAAGGCCTTGGTATCTCTCCTTGCTAGTCTTCGAGACTCTGCCTTCAGGTGGCTATATATTTCTGTGTCTGCTTTGCCTTTCTCTTCTCTTCTCATCTATTTGTAAGGCTTCCTCAGACAACCACTTTGCCTTTTTGCATTTATTTTTCTTGTGGATGGTTTTGATCACCACCTTCTGTACAATGTTAGGAACCTCCATCCATAGGTGTTCTGGTACTCTGTGTGCCAGATCTAATCCTTGAATCTATTTGTCACTTCCAATGTATACTCACAAGGGATTTGAATAAAGCAAAGAAACAGAGGAAAACAATACAATGGGAAAGNGTACTCTGTGTGCCAGATCTAATCCTTGAATCTATTTGTCACTTCCAATGTATACTCACAAGGGATTTGAATAAAGCAAAGAAACAGAGGAAAACAATACAATGGGAAAGACTAGAGATGTCTTCAACAAAATGAGGAGTGCCAAGGACAGGTATGATAAAGGACAGAAACTTTATGGGCCTAAATAAACCAGAAGAGATTAAGAAGAGGTAGCAAGAATACACAGAAGAACTGTTAAATAAATCTTCATAACCTGCATAACCACGATGGTGTGATAACTCACCTAAAGCCAGACATCCTGGAGTGAAGACACATGGGCCTTAAGGAGCAGCAGTATGAGCAAAGCTAGTAGACGTGATTAAATTCCAGCTGAACTCTTTCAAAACCTAAATGGTGATACCGTTAAAGTGCTGCACTCAATATTCCAACCAGTTAGGAAAACTTGGCAGTGGCCACAGGACTAGAAAAGATCAGTTTTCATTTCAATCCCAAAGAAGGACAATGCCAGACAAGTTCAAACAACCACACAACTGCACTCATTTCACATGCTAGAAAGTTAATTCTCAAAATCCTTCAAACAAGGCTTCAAGTGTGGTGAATCACTTGAGCTCCACGGCAGGGTGACACATGGCAGCATTTTTCCCAGAAGCTGCAGCAGCTTAAGGAGCAGCAGTATGAGCAAAGCTAATAGAGGTGATTAAATTCCAGCTGAACTCTTTCAAAACCTAAATGGTGATACTGTTAAAGTGCTGCACTCAATATTCCAACCAGTTTGGAAAACTTGGCAGTGGCCACAGGACTAGAAAAGATCAGTTTTCATTTCAATCCCAAAGAAGGACAATGCCAGACAATGTTCAAACAACCACACAACTGCACTCATTTCACATGCTAGAAAGGTAATTCTCAAAATCCTTCAAACTAGGCTTCAAGTGTGGTGAATCACTTGAGCTCCAAGGGCAGGGTGACACATGGCAGCATTTTTCCCAGAAGTTGCAGCAGCCTCGACTCCTTGTGAGAGATGAGTGATTTCTTGTACAAGAAGTATGTCATTTTGCTTTGGCTCCCAGCACACAAACAGGCGGGGGAAACGTCAACCCCTGAGCCTGTCCTCTATGCCCTCAAGCCCCACTAAGGATGCACAGCTATAGCACCAGTGGATATGGGGGAGTCCCAATAGTCATATCCACTGAGTACTGGGAACTGAATCTTGTCATCAAATAGGGTCTCTACAGATGTGAGAAAGTGAAAGTCAATTTATTTAAGGAATCCCATTTTTGGACAGGAAAGGCTGAAGACGGCTTTTGATTTTATGGTTTGCTGTTCACAGGTGGTGCTCGTGGCAGAGCCCGCTTGCCAAAGCAGGAGGCATAAGAGATGCAGGGCTTATCCCTGGGTTGGGAAGATCCCTTGGGAAGTGAATGACAACCTACTCCATTATTCTTGCCTGGAGAATCCCAGGGACAGAGGAGCCTGGCGGGTACACTCCATGGGGCTGAAAATATTCAGACACAACTGAGCACAGAAAGCCCCTCTCTAGTTACAAGTACTTTGAAGTTATTCATAGTATTTTCAGGCTCTTTATGACACTAATGTTGTGGTCATTTCTGTATGATTTCACTTATTCTTTTCCCTTTTCAATCTGTGTGATCTGTTTCAGAGACAGTGTAGAGAGGTTCACACTTTAGCAGCTACCTGGGGACAATCCGGAAATCCTTCCCTTCTGTCTCTGAACATAGGTTTGGACTAGCTTTATTTCTTTCTCTTTTTTTCTTTTCTTATTTATTCTCAGGGTCAAGGGATAGGAAGGAGGATTTATAATTTCATAATATAA
>SJYD01055950.1:19446-41627 GCA_006408635.1 Nanger granti
GAGAGAAGCAGACACGGAAGGACACATGTTACTTGTCCATTTATACAAAATGTGCAGAATAGACCAATTTAGAAAGACAGAAGCAGATGAGTGGTGCCTGGACTTGGGGGAGAATCACAATGAGTTATTTTGTAAGGGGTACAGAAAGGAGAGCAGCCAAGGGCCCCTCTGTGAATGAGGGAGGCCTGAAGACTTGGAAGCCTCCTCCTTGTGGGGCCACCACAGTCTTCCCCACTGGGAAGCACCCTGAAGGGCTGAGAGACTAGGTCCCCAATTCTCTGTCTGCTCCACACCCTCAAGGGAAGAGGTGTCTGAGGGCTCTTTATCCCGGGAGTGGAGTGTGGTGGCCTGCGTAGAACCTAACAGCTGTTGAGAGGGTGAGAAAGAGTCTAAAGCTGTCTTCCATAGAAAACATCACTTCCTGTTTGTCCAACTTTCCATGTGGGCTCCCAGCAGGCAGTGCCCAGGGTCACAGAGTCAGGGAAGGGCACAGTGTGTGCACGGCCAGAGGAGTGCTGGTGGAGAATGGGGAATGTTTGCACTTTGAGGAGGTGAGCAGAGTTCTGTCTGGCAGGGACACTCTCCTTCCAGTCCATGGTGTCTGGTGGTCATCCCTCTGATGGCCTGAGCACAGCAGTGTCACCCTGGCAGTGCCCACCTGCCTGGTTACCACTNGTGCAGTGCCCAGGGCCACAGAGCCAGGGAAGGGCACAGTGTGTGCACGGCCAGAGGAGTGCTGGTGGAGAATGGAGAATGTTTGCACCTTGAGGAGGTGAGCAGAGTTCTGTCTGGCAGGGACCCTCCCTTTCCAGCCCCTGGTGTCTGGTGGTCATCCCTCTGGTGGCCTGAGCACAGCAGTGTCACCCTGGAAGTGCCCACCTGCCTGGTTACCACTGGGCATCCCCAATTCCAGATGCCCGACCATAGCTGAGCTTTGCAGCACTTTCTGCAACCAAACTGGCTGAAATTAGTGGTTCCTCATTTTAATTAGATAGTTCTGGTGCCACTTACCAGTTTGTTTTGGAGGCGGGTGGGCCCCTTAAACTTTGGGCCCTCCAGCTCAAGTTCAGAAGGTGCTACAACAGCTCTGACAGGAAACATGTTTGAAAAGGTAAGGGGTCCCCAAGAGTAGGGCAGAGTGGCTTAGAAAACACAACCCCATCCCCCACGGAGGCTGGCATCTTCCTGAAGCCAGGCTCGTGGGGGTTCACTTACCTTCTGTGTTGAATGGGATAAAGTAGACAGACAAGGGAAGGTGCTATGTGTGTGTATGTATGTATGTGCAGTATGTGTGCATGTGTGTTTGGTGTGTGTGTGTGTGTTCTGTGTGCATGTATGGATGTGTGTGTGTGTTCCATGTGCCTGTGTGTGCCTGCATGTTTGCATGTTTGGCTCTGAGGCTTGCCGCACTTGGACCCATCTCGCAGCTGTATCCCCACCAAGCCAAGCCTGCGGGGCCTCAACTGGGATGGATAGGTGGTGCAGGGCCATGTCGAAGAGACGAGAACTCAACGCCGACATCCACTCCGAGTTCGCCTTGGTGACATAGGAAGAAGCTGGGCGAGCTCACCTGCCAGTGCATAGAGGCGAAGCCTGGGCGATCTGGGGAAGGAAATGGGGCTTTGCATAATTAAAACAGGACGTGCAGAAGACCCAGTGCTGGCGATGCAGAGGCGTGGCTCAAAGAAACTGTACATGCGGACTTCTCTCCTAGAGAAAGGAGGGTGGGGTGGTGGAGAGGAGAGAAATTCTCTAGAGACAGAGAAACTGAGACACAGAGAGAAATGGACAGAGACATGAAGAGAGACAGAGAGAAGTAGGGTGCGGGGAGAGAGAGACACAGGAGGTGAAGTGAGGGTTTGAGGGGGAGCAAGCTAGGGGGGAGACAAGGACCAACAGACAGACGCCAGCAGCTGAAGTCTGTTATCCCTGAGGCTAGAGCTTGCGACTTCCTCTAGAGGGCCCCCCTTCCTCACACTGTGCACCAGCCCCCTCCTCTTGGGGCTGAGAGGGGCCGAGTTGAGCCTGCAGGCTCCAGATATGGGGGCTTCCATCCTAGGGGCGATGGAGCCTAAGCACAAGGTCACACGCCCTTCACTCCACTCC
This sequence comes from Nanger granti, assembly GCA_006408635.1. Classification (NCBI taxonomy): domain Eukaryota; kingdom Metazoa; phylum Chordata; class Mammalia; order Artiodactyla; family Bovidae; genus Nanger; species Nanger granti. The sequence continues at coordinate 21,553 of SJYD01055950.1, forward strand.
CCAGAGGTGGGCTCTCCATCTGGTGGATGTTGCTGCAGTAAAAGTGACTGGAGAGGCTCCCAGGATGAAGCACCCACCTGAGCAGCTAAGAAGCTGGCAATGCCTTCAGTCAGGGTCTGAGTGTACCCTCTTTCATGTTATGGGTGGGTGTCCTGGTGGCCTGCATGACATTGGAACTCCTTTCATGGCAAACACATGCCTGGACCTTTATTTTTGTGTTCACTACTCTCCATTTACATGGATTGTCACTATTCTTAAGGTATATAGTAATAGTAATAGTAATAGTAATATTAATAGTAATAGTAATAGTTATATACTCTGTAGTATTAGTTCCCGTCTGTTGTCATAGTGAGACATGACTGAGCGACTGAACTGAACTGAACATCCCCCTTCTAGAGTAAAAGTTGTCCATTGCTGTAATCTCCCTCTACAGTAAATGTCCCCCTCTACTGTCATAGACCACTCCCTATTGTAATAAGTCTGTCTCCGTGGTAGTAGTCTCTCATCTAGTAATTTCCCTCCATTGTCCATTTTCCCCTTAAACAGTCAAAGTGCCCATTCTACTATAACAGTGTTGTCACTATTGTCATAGCTTCGCCTCTATGCTAATAGTCCCCTTCTGCTGTCCCTACTCTATATTAATAGTCCCTTTACTATCTTAGTAGTCCCCATCCTAATTCCATGTGGGCTCCCAGCAGGCAGTGCCCAGGGTCACAGAGCCAGGGAAGGGCACAGTGTGTGCACGGCCAGAGGAGTGCTGGTGGAGAATGGGGAATGTTTGCACCTTGAGGAGGTGAGTAGAGTTCTGTCTGGCAGAGACCCTCCCCTTCCAGCCCATGGTGTCTGTTGGTAATCCCTCTGATGGCCTGAGCACAGCAGTGTCACCCTGGAAGTGCCCACCTGCCTGGTTACCTCTGGGCATCCCCAATTCCAGATGCCCGAACATAGCTGAGCTTTGCAGCACTTTCTGCAACCAAACTGGCTGAAATTAGTGGTTCCTCATTTTAATTAGATAGTTCTGGTGCCACTTACCAGTTTGTTTTGGAGGCGGGTGGGCCCCTTAAACTTTGGGCCCTCCAGCTCAAGTTCAGAAGGTGCTACAACAGCTCTGACAGGAAACGTGTGAAAAGGTAAGGGGTCCCCAAGAGTACGGCAGAGTGGCTTAGAAAACACAACCCCATCCCCCACGGAGGCTGGCATCTTCCTGAAGACAGGCTCGTGGGGGTTCACTTAACTTCTGTGTTGAATGGGATAAAGTAGACAGACAAGGGAAGGTGCTATGTGTGTGTATGTATGTATGTGCAGTATGTGTGCATGTGTGTTTGGTGTGTGTGTTCTGTGTGCATGTATGTATGTGTGTGTGTGTTCAATGTGCCTGTGTGTGCCTGCATGTGTGCATGTTTGGCTCTGAGGCTTCCTGTACTTGGACCCATCTCGCAGCTGTATCCCCACCGAGCCAAGCCTGCGGGGCCTCATCTGGGATGGAAAGGTGGTGCAGGGCCATGTCGCAGAGACGAGAACTCAATGCCGACATCCACTCCGAGTTCGCCTTGGTGACATAGGAAGGAGCTGGGCGAGCTCACCTGCCAGTGCATAGAGGCTGAGCCTGGGCGATCTGGGGAAGGAAATGGGGCTTTGCATAATTAAAACAGGACGTGCAGAAGACCCGGTGCTGGTGATGCAGAGGCGTGGCTCAAAGAAACTGTACATGCGGACTTCTCTCCTAGAGAAAGGAGGGTGGGGTGGTGGAGAGGAGAGAAAATCTCTAGAGACAGAGAAACTGAGACACAGAGAGAAATGGACAGAGACATGAAGAGAGACAGAGAGAAGTAGGGTGCGGGGAGAGAGAGACACAGGAGGTGAAGTGAGGGTTTGAGGGGGAGCAAGCGAGGGGGGAGACAAGGACCAACAGACAGACCCCAGCAGCTGAAGTTTGTTATCCCTGAGGCTAGAGCTTGCGACTTCCTACAGAGGGTTCCCCTTCCTCACACTGTGCACCAGCCCTCTCCTCTTGGGGCTGAGAGGGGCCGAGTTGAGCCTGCGGGCTCCAGATATGGGCGCTTCCATCCTAGGGGCGATGGAGCCTAAGCACAAGATCACACGCCCTTCACTCCACTCCCCAGAGGTGGGCTCTCCATCTGGTGGATGTTGCTGCAGTAAAAGTGACTGGAGAGGCTCCCAGGATGAAGCACCCACCTGAGCAGCTAAGAAGCTGGCAATGCCTTCAGTCAGGGTCTGAGTGTACCCTCTTTCATGTTATGGGTGGGTGTCCTGGTGGCCTGCATGACATTGGAACTCCTTTCATGGCAAACACATGCCTGGACCTTTATTTTTGTGTTCACTACTCTCCATTTACATGGATTGTCACTATTCTTAAGGTATATAGTAATAGTAATAGTAATAGTAATATACTCTGTAGTAATAGTTCCCATCTGTTGTCATAGTGAGCCATGACTGAGCGACTGAACTGAACTGAACATCCCCCTTCTAGAGTAAAAATTCTCCATTGCTGTAATCTTCCTGTACAGTAAATGTCCCCCTCTACTGCCATAGTCCACTCCCTATTGTAATAAGTCTGTCTCCGTGGTAGTAGTCTCTCATCTAGTAATTTCCCTCTGTTGTCCATTTTCCCCTTAAACAGTCAAAGTGCCCATTCTACTATAACAGTGTTGTCACTATTGTCATAGCTTCCCCTCTATGCTAATAGTCCCCTTCTGCTGTCCCTACTCTATATTAATAGTCCCTTTACTATCTTAGTAGTCCCCACCCTATAGTAATAGTCTTCCTCAATTTCAGTAGTCCCTTTCTATTGTAATAGTCCGTGTCTGCAGTAATAGACCCCCATTCATTATAATAGTCTCCCTAAGGTAATAGTCCTCTTCTATTATAATACTCCTTCTCTCTTTGTCGTAGTCCTCTCTGTTCAGTAATACTCCCCCCCACAATGATAGACCACCCTCTACTGTAATAGTCTCACATATGCTATAATAGTCCTCTCTCAAGAGTGAGAGTCCTCCTCTATTGTAATAGCTTCCCTCTATGGTAAGAGTCCTCCTTCCATAAATGGTTCTGCCTCTTCTGTAATACAGCAAAGCATATACATTACTTTGTCAACAAAGGTCTGTCTAGTCAAGGCTATTGTTCCAGTGGTCATATATGGATGTGAGAGTTGCACTGTAAAGAAAGTTGAGTGCCATAGAATTGAGGCTTTTTAACTGTGGTGTTGGAGAGGACTCTTGAAGGTCCCTTGGACTGCAAGGAGATCCAACCAGTCCATCCTAAAGGGGATCAGGCGTGGGTGTTCATTGGAAGGACTGATGCTAAAGCTGAAACTCCAGTACTTTGACCACCTGGTGTGAAGAGCTGACTCACTGAAAAATACCCTGATGTAGGGAAAGATTGAGGGCAGGAGGAGAAGGGGACAACAGAGGATGAAGTGGTTGGATGGCATCACTGACTCAGTGAACATGGGTTTGGGTGGGCTACAAGATTTAATGATGGACAGGGAGGACTGGTGTGCTGCGGTGCATGTGGTCACAAGTGGACACGACTGAGTGACTGAACTTAACTGAACTTCTGTAATAGTCCCCCTCTACATAATGGCTCCCTCTATTGTAATATTTCCCTTTATTATAATAATTCTCTGTATTGTCATAGCCCCTCCCCTGCATACCAGCCCCCACCACATCAGAGTTCCACTAATATAAATTTCTCCCTCCACAGTAATAGTCTCCCACTACAGTAAGGGTCCTTCTTTATTATGAATCCCCTCTCCACAGTAGGGCTTCCCTGGTGGCTCAGCTGGTACAGAATCCGCCTGCACTGCGGAAGACCTGGGATCACTCCCTGGGTTAGGAAGATCCCCCGGAGAAGGGAAAGGCTACCCACTCCAGTATTCTGGCCTGGAGAATTCCATGGCCAGTGTAGAGTTATATAAAACCGTGCAACTTTCACTTTCTCCACAGTAACATCCCCCCTACATGGTCATAGCTCCATTTATTGTTGTATGTCCCCTTTATCATATTAGTCACCTCTCTACAGTAATATGGCCCCTTATACAAATAAAGCCCTACCTCTATGTAATCATCCCCTCTCTAGAGTAATAGTCCTCCCTGAAGGACTCTTATCCTCCTGTTATAGTTCCCTTTCCTTTTAAGAAAAACCCTTCAGAATATGTCTCTTTTCTAATCCAAGTATTCAATGAGATGCAAGTAGATCACATAGCAAAACAGTATGTCAGAACCCCGCACACAGCACCATGGGGAGAGCCTGTGGATGTGTGTGCCCCGTCACGTAGGGCTCCATTTGTGCGTTTGTGTCACCATCCTGGGAACACCTGTGGGTGTGGGTCTGTCTTCCCTTCACAGAGATCTCTGCATAATACAGGTCACCTGCCCTCTCCTGAGCCCTCTTTCCTCCATATCCTTGAACCTCTATTCCATCAGAATCCAGGTTAGTGTGTCACAAGCCCTTCATCCTCCCATTTGCGCTGGCCTGAGATGGTGGTGGGTTCACGGTGCTGGGAGGAGTAATGTCCCATCACCTGTGGACACCCATCCTGTACTTGCAAGACACTCTCCTTTCTCCCAAGTACATAGGTGTGGGTCACTCACCCTCTTTTCCTTGTCTGTGAACCCCAGCTGCCTGGTTTCCAAGTGCAGATTCAGGAGTGCTCGGCAGTAGTGCCATCCAGCCTTGGGGCCTTGGACAGCACCCCAGGGAACAAGCCGGGTGCACCTACACACCCGAGTGGCTTCCGCTTCCTGTGGGTCTGCCGCACCCTCTGCGCTCTCAGTCCATACAGGTGAGCAGGTAGGGTGCATGCTAGTGAGGTCAGGTTCCGCCCCCGTCGGCCTGCAGTGAGACACTGCAGGAGGTTTAATGTGACCTCACACATGTCTGTGGGAGGCGATGGGCACAGAGGAACTCAGGGAATAGTTTTCAGGTGAACGAATGGATGGAGTAATGCAGGGCTTCTTTGCAAACACCAGGCTCCTGGACCTTTGCTCAGGCCGCCAAAAACACCAGTCCCCTGAAACACTCACTGTGTGCCCCAAAGTCGCTGGCCCCCTGAAATGCTCAGTGGGTCCGTCAGATATTCACTAGCTCCTGAAACACTCACCTGGTCCCTCAGATACTCCCCAGCCCACTGAAACAGTCATTATGTCCCCCAAACTCGCCAGTCCCCTGAAACACTCACTGGGTCCCCAAAACTCTCCAGCCCACTAAAGGCTCACTGGGTTCCCCTAACTCACCATCCTCCTGAAACGCTCACTGGGTCCCCCAAGCACTTCCCAGGCTCCACAAATGTCCATCCACTCCGACCATCCCATGGTCCTACCCCCTCAATGTAAGGGCAGGACACAAAACCTGGGTTATCAGGTGTTCTACCCCAGTGGCATTGGCCAGCACAGGGTCAGCACAGGCTCAGGACTCATGAGGGGCTTGTCACTGTGTCTTGTGAGCGGCAGTCAAGGAGCTCCCTCTGGCTCCATGCTCTGACCCAGAGGGACTCAACTTCTACGTGGAGATGTTGGGTGGGCGCCTCCTTTCCCCCAGGAGGTCCCAGCCCTCCAGCCACTCCTGTGCACAAACACACAAACACATACATATATGATCCTGGGAAAGATTGAGGTCAGGAGGACAAGGGGGTTTGACAGAGGATGAGATGGTTGCATTGCATCACCGACTCTATGCACATGAGTTTGAGTAAACTCCAGGAGTCGGTGATAGACAGGGAGGCCTGGACTGCTGCAGTCCATGGGGTCGTGAAGAGTAAGACACAACTGAGCGACTGAACTGAACTGAACACAGATTTTTAAAGTTGGTGTTCCAAAAAATGTCCACAAGCCGTCATCACTGCTTTGCTTCATATTCCACTTCTATATTTCTTTTTGTTTAATTAATTAACTTATTTTAATGGGAAGCTGATTACTTTACATTATTGTCGTGGTTTTTGCCATACGTTAACATGAATCAACAATGGGTGCACTTGTGTCCCCCATCCTGAAGCCTCCTCCCACCTCCCTCCCCATCCCATCCCTCAGTGCCTTCTCACTACGCCAGCCCTGAGCACCCTGTCTCATGTATGAAACCTGGACTGGCAATCTATTTCGCATATGGTAATATGCATGTGTCAATGATATTCTCTCAAATCATCCCACCCTCACCTCCTCCCACAGAGTCCAAAAGTCAGTTCCTTACATCTGTCTCTTTTATGGTCTCACATACAGGGTCATCAGTACCATCTTTCTAAATTCCATATATACATATACATATACATATACATATATATATGTATAGAGAGAGTAATATACCGTATTGGTGTTTTTCTTTCTGACTTACTTCACTCTGTATAATAGGCTCCAGTTTCATCCACCTCATTAGAACTGATTCACATGCATTGGTTTTACTGGCTGAGTAATATTCCATTGTGCATATCTACCAGGCTTTCCTATCCATCTGCCAATGGACATCTCAGTTGCTTCCAAATCCTGGCGATTGTCAGCAGTGCTGCAATGAACATTGGGGTACTCATGTCTCTTTCAGTTCTGGTTTCCTCAGTGTATATGCCCAGCAGTGGATTTGCTGGGTCATATGACAGCTCTATTTCCAGCTTTTTTAGGAATTTCCACCCTGTTCTCCATAGTGGCAGGGCTAGTTTGCATTCTCACCAACAGTGTAAGAGAGTTCCCTTTTCCTCACATCCTCTCCAGCATTTATTGCTTGTAAAATTCTTGATAGCAGGCATCGTGACTGGCGTGAGATGGTACCTCACTGTGGTTTGGATTTGCATTTCTCTGATAATTAGTGATGTTGAGCATCTTTTCATGTATTTTCTTGCCATCTGTATGTCTTCTTTGGAGAAATTTCTGTTTAGATATTTGGCCTGTTTTTCAGTGGGTCATTTATTTTTCTGGAATTCAGCTGTAGGAGCTGCTTGTAAATTTTGAGATTAATTCTTTGTCAGTTGCTTCATTTGCTATTATATTCTCCTATTCTTAAGGATGTCTTTTCATCTTGCTTATACTTTTCTTCGTTGTACAAAAGCTTTTAAGCTTAATTAGGTCTCATTTGTTTGTTTTTGCTTTTATTTCTATGACTTGGGGGTGGATCATAGAGGATCCTGCTGTAAATTTCTTTTTATGTGCATTAATTGTTGTTTTATCTTGAAGTAGCCTTGATTTGTCATATTGTGTTTGTTTCAGGTGTACAGGAGCTAGATTCAGAGATACACAGACATTTATCAATTCTTTTTGGGGTTCATTTTCCCCTGAGAGAGGAGTATAGTGTGTCCAGTAAGCTGCCTTTACTGTTCAACACTGTTTTCCTTGATTATCTGTCTGATGTATGTTACGCCTGTTTGTTCCTTGCAAACTCTTCATTTATCACATATCCCTAACTTCTTTTTTAATAATCATAAGTTTGTTTTTCTAAGTTTGTGAGTCTGTTTCTACTGTGTAATAGCCTACATTTGCATTAATTTCAAGAAGATAGCTGTCAGTGATACCTTCTGTAATGTGTCTTTCTCTATCGGCCTTCCTTCACGTAGTATGGTATTCACTCTATTCTTTCATGCTCTTGTCATTGGCATTATTCCGTTGTGATTCAAGGCTGGGTAGCAATCCAGTATAGAGGTGCCCCAGTCTGACTTCATTTTCCTGTCGATGAATAACTTCATTGAATTTGTTACAAGGAGGGCTTCCTTGGTGGCCCAGCCAGTAGAGAATCCACCTGCCAATGCAGGAGACATTGGTTCAGTCCCTAGGTGAGGAAGATCCCCTGGAGAAAGACATGGCAATCCACTCCAGTATTCTTGCTTGGAGAATCCCATGGACAGAGGAGGCTGGAGGGCTACAGTCCATGGGGTCACAAAGTGTTGGACATGACTGNGTCCCTAGGTGAGGAAGATCCCCTGGAGAAAGACATGGCAATCCACTCCAGTATTCTTGCTTGGAGAATCCCATGGACAGAGGAGGCTGGAGGGCTACAGTCCATGGGGTCACAAAGTGTTGGACATGGCTGAAGCGACTGAGAATACATGCAAAGGATAGGAAAAAAGGGAAATGAGTATTTTATTCTTTCCTTTTTATGAGAACCAAGGAGATCAAGAAAACAGTGAGCAGTCCTGAACATTGCTTTTTTTTTTTTTTAACTTTAACTCCTCATAACTCTAGATGTCTGTGACTAAGTTTGCTTTTCTGCCCCCTAACACTGCAGGAGCTACGAGTAACATTTTTTCCTTGGACTCTATGCTAAATACATCACTTATCTGGTGGTTGCCCTTACAACACCCTTCCNGTGACTAAGTTTGCTTTTCTGCCCCTTAACTCTGCATGAGCTACGAGTAACATTTTTTCCTTGGACTCTATGCTAAATACATCACTTATCTGGTGGTTGCCCTTACAACACCTTTCCCCTTGTACTTACATATCAGAAAGAAGGCCACCAAGTCACCCCAACTACCAGTCACTTACTGGATTATTGACTTCAGACTAAGACTGTCTTTGAAAAAATGCACAAGGAAGAGATCACTGACACCTGACTGTGAGCCATTCTTTTATATAAGCCCCTAGACTATTCATAGGTGTGGGATGGGAGGGTACTTAGTCCTTGAGGCATGATCCTACTGTGTTCCCCTCTCTGCTGGCTTTAGAATAAATGCTGCTTTCATATCTCCTTCCGACTCTGTCTCTGTATTTTTTATTTTACTTACCTGGGCAGGGAAAGCCACGATTTTGACCAGCAACAATTCTAGTTCTTGACCATTGCCAATCAAGCTCTCCTGAAAACAAGGTGCACGGGGCAGTGTGAATTCGGATTTTCTCTGGGTCTGAGCCCAGACATGCGATTTTTGGGCCATGTGGTTTCTTAGTGTTTGTTGAAAAAGAACCTCCTACTGTAAATTTCTTTTTATGTGCATTAATTGTTGTTTTATCTTGAAGTAGCCTTGATTTGTCATATTGTGTTTGTTTCAGATGTACAGGAGCTAGATTCAGAGATACACAGACATTAATCAATTCTTTTTGGGGTTCATTTTCCCCTGAGAGAGGAGTATTGTGTGTCCAGTAAGCTGCCTTTACTGTTCAACACTGTTTTTCTTGATTACCTATCTGATGTATGTTACGCCTGTTTGTTCCTTGCAAACTCTTCATTTATCACACATCCCTAACTTTTTTTTAATAATCATAAGTTTGTTTTTCTAAGTTTGTAAGTCTGTTTCTACTGTGTAATAGCCTACATTTGCATTAATTTCAAGAAGATACCTGTCAGTGATACCTTCTGTAATGTGCCTTTCTCTATCGACCTTCCTTCACATAGTATGGTATTCAGTCTATCCTTCCATGCTGTTGTCATTGGCATTATTCCGTTGTGATTCAAGGCTGGGTAGCAATCTAGTACAGAGGTGCCCCAGTCTGACTTCATTTTCCTGTTGATGAATAACTTCATTGAATTTGTTGCAAGATTTCTCTATCAGCCTTCCTTCACGTAGTATGGTATTCACTCTATCCTTCCATGCTGTTGTCATTGGCATTTTTCCGTTGTCATTCAAGGCTGGGTAGCAATCCAGTACAGAGGTGCCCCAGTCTGACTTCCTTTTCCTGGTGATGATTAACTTCATTGAATTTGTTGCAAGGAAGGCTTCCCTGGTGGCCCAGCCAGTAGAAAATCCACCTCCCAATGCAGGAGACATGGGTTCAGTCCCTGGGTGAGGAAGATCCCCTGGAGAAAGACATGGCAATCCACTCCAGTATTCTTGCTTGGAGAATCCCATGGACAGAGGAGGCTGGAGGGCTACAGTCCATGGGGTCACGAAGTGTTGGACATGACTGAAGCGACTGAGAATACATGCAAAGGATAGAAAAAAAATAAAAGGAAATGAGTATTTTATTCTTTCCCTTTTATGAGATCCAAGGAGATCAAGAAAACAGTGAACAGGCCTGAACATTCCTAGGTGTTTTTTTTTTTTTTTTTTAACTTTAACTCCTCATAACTCTAGATGTCTGTGACTAAGTTTGCTTTTCTGCCCCCAACTCTGCAGGAGCTAAGAGTAAAATTTTTTCCTTGGACTCTATGCTAAATACATCACTTATCTGGTGGTTGCCCTTACAGCACCCTTCCCCTTGTACTTACATATCAGAAAGAAGGCCACCAGGCCACCCCAAGTGCCAGTCACTTACTGGATTATTGACTTCAGGCTAAGACTGTCTTTGAAAAAATTCACAAGGAAGAGACTACTGACACCTGACTGCGAGCCCTTCTTTTATATAAGCCCCTAGACTCTTCATACGTGGGGAATGGGAGGGTACTCAGTCCTTGAGACATGACCCTACTGTGTTCCCCTCTCTGCTGGCTTGAGAATAAATGCTGCCTTCGTATCTCCTTCAGACTCTGTCTCTGTAATTTTTATTTTGCTTACCTGGGCAGGGAAAGCCAAGATTTTGACCAGCAACAATTCTAGTTCTTGGCCATTGCCAATCGAGCTCTCCTGAAAACAAGGTGCATGGGGCAGTGTGAATTCTGATTTTCTCTGGGTCTGAGCCCAGACATGCGATTTTTGGGCCATGTGGTTTCTGAGTGTTTGTTGAAAAAGAACCTCCTTGCTGGTTGTGATAGTTCCTGCACCCATTTGCATCCCCACTGAGAGTGTAGGAGATTTCCCTTTTGCCTCCATCCTCTACAGCCCCTATTCTCTGTAGATTTTTAGACAGTGGCCACTTTGATCTATGGGAAGGGACTTTTCATGAGAGTTTGGATTTGCGTGGATTTAATATCTAGTGGCATGCTGCAGTCCATGGGATTGCAAAGAGTAGGAAAGAACTGTGCATCTAAACTGAATAGTGAGCTCGACGAACTTCCAGGTGCTTTTCAATACTGTACAGAGTGACTACAGTTTACCTCTTGACATTGTTTTCTTGAAAAGTGGCCCTGTTTTGAATTCCTTTCTGATGATCTATGCTGGGATATGACTGGAGGGGAGGGGTCATTTACTGCCCCACAAGCCTTGTGAATATGAAGAGCCAAGCAGGATTAGGGTTAAAGTTGTTTTTCTGGAAGACGGTTCTAAGGGAACAACATTGGTTCCAGCCCCACTCTGGTCTTCAGTCATTGAGGTTAATGGAAAACTCTGTTCACTGATTGTCAGCTAGAGTGAAATGTGCCAAGGCTTGAGTCTCATTTCTCCTTCCCCCTTACCTAGGGTCCCCAAGAAACACCCCAGTTTGTGGACACCACTCTGCAGAGGGTGCTGTCCTCTGTAGGTGGGGTGACCCTACGGACGGAGGCTGAAGATAGGAACCCCATCCTAGGGGACGTAGAGTGCCCAGGGGACATTGTAAACATGTTTCAGCATGGAGGCTCCACCAATTCCTGGGTGATGTAGGCTTGGTTTCTTGACAGGAGGTTCCACCTGCATCTGGAGATTGGATGCTCATGAAAAGGGAAGCAAGCACCCCAGGTCCATTGTGGGGTCACATTTCCTGCCCCATGTTCCCAGCTCCATCTGCACTGAGATTCTACAGTCTTGGGACCATAACCATCTCATGATCCATGGAAGTGACAACATCCGGATAACCACGGCATGAGGACAGTAGATTCAGTCTTTCTGATTCCTTTTGTGTGTGTGTGTGATTTTATTCCCTACTTTTAATTGGCATATGTAGTTGAATGACATGGTTGAGGGTGTTTTTTTATTTGTTTGTTTTTATTTTGATCAACAGCAATTTGATTCACTTGTATGTAGAAGTGTATATCTTCTCTTCCAGGTTCTTTTCCGAGATAGGATGTTACAGTGTTGAATAGGATTCCTGTTTACACAGTGGTTCCTGGTGGATTGTTTTTGTTGTTTTTTAAATAATATTAGCCTCCCTATGTTAGATTGAATCAGTTCTTTACTCCTTGTCCAAATTTTTCCCCCCACTGGAGATCGCTGATTATTTTCTGAGTATGTGAGACTGTTTCTCTTTGGTAAAGAAGTTCATCTGTATCAATTTTTAGATCCCAGCCACAAGTGATATCTTATGCTAATATTCCTCCTTCTCTCCCTCATCTCACTTGCTGTGATCATCTCTACTTTATGCCCTGAGGCCTCCCATGCCATTCTTTCCTGCTTGTTAGGGCTGAGTGACAGTTCATCGTCTATGTACCCCATTTTTAATCCTTTTGGATGTCTTTGTTTGCAAATATTTTTTCCAATTCTGAGGACTGTTTTTCTCTTTCATTTAAGGTTCCTTTGCCGTGCAAACACTTTTAAGTCTAACTTAGTCCTGTTTTCTTAGTTTTGGTTCATTTTTCATTGTTCTGGGCACACTAGGTAGAATTGATTATTTTAATCCTTTTGGATGTCTTTGTTTGCAAATATTTTTTCCAATTCTGAGGACTGTTTTTCTCTTTCATTTAAGGTTCCTTTGCCGTGCAAACACTTTTAAGTCTAACTTAGTCCTGTTTTCTTAGTTTTGGTTCATTTTTCATTGTTCTGGGCACACTAGGTAGAATTGATTTTGCAGCATGTCCCCCCCTATATTGTCCTCAAAATTGCATCGTATCAGTCCCACAGTTAGATCTCTATCTTCTTTTTATATCTTTAAGCTTATATTTGTGTATGGTTTGAGGGATATTCTAATTTCATTCTAATTTTCATTATTGATGCATGTCCATGCTCTCTTCCATAGGGGCTTTCATTTTAGCAATGGAGGTGATTGTTTCCCTTCTCTTCATGGCATCGGGCAGATTTAACCTTTGTAAAGTGCTTGACAATCACCATTCTGATTGGTGAGTTAAATGTACCCGTTGAAATTGGCTTTGCAATGGTCTACCCAGTTATCAATACTTTTTTGTTGACCATGCCTAGGAGACTCCAGGAGATCAGTTTTTGTTTACTTAGAAACGCTTGGAATTTATGAATATTAAATGCCCATCTACACCGCTTTCTGTTGATGAGCGGGACTCTGGTCCTCCCTGTTGTTTTACCTGAGGCCAAACTATGGTGGAGATAATAAAGACAATGGCGAACTCCTTCAAAAGGTCCCAGTGTCCCTGACACTGCAGGAGGCCACGACTGACCCTTGCCTCTGCTGGAGGCCCCTGGGCACTCACAGGCAAGTCTGGGTTAGTCTCTTGTGGGGTCACTTCTACTTTCTCCTGGGTCCTGGTGCGAACAAGGTTTTGTTTGTGTCCTCCATGAGTCTGTTTCACTAATCCAGTGCAAGTTCTATGATCAAATCCCAAAGGCCCCCAAAGTCTAACTCCCTCAGGAATCTTAGTCCATTTGCCAAGTCCCCAGGTTGGGAAATCTGGAGGAGAGTAAGGAGTGTGTACAGACCTGGAATGTATGGAGCCGGGGTGGTCTGTGTGCTAGCCTGGTATGGATGGAGTTGGGGTGGTCTGTGCACTGGCATGTATGGAGATGGAATGGTCTGTGTAATGACCTGGCATGGATGGAACTGGGATGGTTTGTGTGCTGACCTGTTATGGATGGAGTCGGGGTGGTCTGTGTGCTAATCTAGAATGAATGGAAATGGGTGGGGTCTGTGAACTGGCATGGATGGAGCTGGGGTGGCCTGTGTGGTGACGTGGCATGGATGGAGCTGGGGGAGGGGGGTGGGAGGAATCTGCGCTGACTTGGAATTGGATGGAATTGTGGTGGTCTCTGCACTAACCTGGCATGGATGGAGGTAGGGTGGTCTGTGTGGTGACCTGGCATTGATGGAGCTGGGGTGGTCTGTTTACTGACCTGACATGAATGGATTCGTCTGGGGCCAATCTATGTGTTTCTAATCGACAAGAGTTAGGCTGTGGTTGACTGGTGGATGGGAGAGCTTGCTTATGATCAGGCAGGGAGGAAGCATATACCTGGAGCTTTTAAGTTACCTAGGTCTCATTTGTTAATTTCTGTTGTTCAGTCCTTTGGGTTTTAGCCATGTTCCTTCATCTGCTGGATGTTTCTCTGTCATTTGATTTTGTTGAATTTACTGTGTTTGTGATCCCTTTCTTGGTTGAAAGGCTGTAGTTCCTCTTAACTATGGACTCTACCTCTCCTGAGTGGGATTGAACCAATGCCATGTGATGGTTTCCTGGTTGGCGGAATTTGTGTGTGTGCTTTGATAGGTGGAGCTAGATCATGTCTTTCTGAAAGGCAGTGGCTCTGTCCAATAGTGTGGTTTGGAATGTACGGGTTCAGTATGCTTTTGAGCAGTGAGTCTGCTGATGTGCAAGGCTGCACTCCTATCTGGCTGAAGGATAGGTGAGGGGTGTTTGGCACTACAGCTTGCTGTCTTTGGGGTGTGATTTAGCCTTAATGTTGAGATGCAGGCTTTTCTGAGAGCACTCACCTATTAATGTTGTGTGGGGCCAAGATTTCTCTAATGATCAAAATTCATGAAGTTGTTAGCCGTCAGCCACTTCCTTCCCCAGGTGATTTTCCCCGCCAGAAGTTCAAAGCCAGGTCTCTTGCATTGCAGGCAGATTCTTTGCTTTGTGAACCCCAAGGGAAGCCCTTAGAAAATGCCTGCTGTCACTGATTAAATAATATGCAAATATGTGTTACAATGCAGAGTATAGTGATCAATAGCAGAGCTTGATTATCATGACAATTATTGTTGTTTGACAAGTCTTTGCTGTCAGATTTTAACAGGAATGTGTATGGTACGATATAGGAACACAGCACAGTTTCCAATGTGTGTTCATCTGAAACTTTCTTAGAGTGACGAAATGAGGTGAAGTCAGTCAGTCTTGTCTGATTCTTTGCGACTCCATGGACTGTAGCCTACCAGGCTCCTCCCTCCATGGGATTCTCCTGGCATGAGTACTGGAGTGGGTTGTCATTTCCTGCTCCAGGGGATCTTCCTGACCCAGGGATCGAAGTCTGGCCTCCCACATTCTGGGCAGACACTTTAACACCTGAGCCACCAGGGAAGCCCCTTAGAGTGACTACAGATCCTCAATTATCTTCTAATGACAGTGACAATATTTTTCATTGCTTGGTGTTCTTTTTTAAAAAAACCTTCCTTCTCTTTCTCATTTATTCGTTGTTGTTACCTGGCTAACTCATTTTAAATTCTTTGTGAACATATGGACTGTGTCCCACCAGGCTCCTCTGTCCATGGGATTTCTCAGGCCAAAAAAGAGAAATGCCATTTCTGAGGAAAGAGCACATGAGCAAAGACCTCTGAGGACACAAGGATATGAAGGGTGGCCAGGAGGAGATGAGGGTCAGAAAACTTTGGGTTTATGTGAGGTCTGGGCAGGAACCATGGCTCCCAGGCCTGGCCAACCTTATGAATATTAAATGCCTGTCTACATCGCTTTCTGTTGATGGGCAGGACTCTGGCCCTCCCTCTTGTTTTACCTGAGGCCAAACTATGGTGGAGATAATAAAGATAATGATGACCTTCTTCAAAAGGTCCCAGTGCCCCTGACACTGCAGGAGGCCACGACTGACCTTTGCCTCTGCTGGAGGCCCCTGGGCATTCACAGGCAAGTCTGGGTTAGTCTCTTGTGGGGTCACTTCTACTTTCTCCCTGGTCCTGGTGCGAACAAGGTTTTGTTTGTGTCCTCCATGAGTCTGTTTCACTAATTCAGTGCAAGTTCTATGATCAAATGCCAAAGGCCCCCAAAGTCTAACTCCCTCAGGAATCTTAGTCCATTTGCCAAGTCCCCAGGTTGGGAAATCTGGAGGAGAGTAAGGAGTGTGTACACACCTGGAATGGATAGAGCCAGGGTGGTCTGTGTGCTAGCCTGGTATGGATAGAGTTGGGGTGGTCTGTGCACTGGCATGTATGGAGATGGATGGTCTGTGTAATGACCTGGCATGAATGGAACTGGGGTGGTTTTGTGCTGACCTGGTATGGATGGAGTCGAGGTGGTCTGTGTGCTAACCTGGTATGGATGGAGGTGAGGTGGTCTTTGCACTGGCATGAATGGAGATAGGGTCGTCTCTGTGTTGACCTATCATGGACGCAGCTGGGGTGGTCTGAGTGCTGACCTGGCATGCATGCAGTTAGGGTGATCTGTGTGGTAACCTAGAATGAATGGAAATGGGTGGGGTCTGTGAACTGGCATGNGGGGTGGTCTGTGTGCTAACCTGGTATGGATGGAGGTGAGGTGATCTTTGCACTGGCATGAATGGAGGTGGGGTCGTCTCTGTGTTGACCTATCATGGACGCAGCTGGGGTGGTCTGAGTGCTGACCTGGCATGCATGCAGTTAGGGTGATCTGTGTGGTAACCTAGAATGAATGGAAATGGGTGGGGTCTGTGAACTGGCATGGATGGAGCTGGGGTGGTCTGTGTGGTGACGTGGCATAGATGGAGCTGGGGCGGTGGAATATGCACTGACTTGGCATTGGATGGAATTATGGTGGTCTCTGCACTAACCTGGCATGGATGGAGGTAGGGTGGTCTATGTGGCGACCTGGCATGGATAGAGGTGGGGTGGTCCGTGTGTTGACCTGTCATGGATGGAGGTGGGATGGTCTATGAACTGGCATGGATTGGAGTGGAGTGGTCTGTGTGTTTAACTGGCATGGGTGAAGGTGGGGAGGTCTGTGTACTGACATGGTATGGATGGAGATGGTGTGGTCTGTGTGCTGACCTGGCATTGATGGATCTGGGGTGGTCTCTGTGCTGACCTGGCATGGATGGAGCTGGGGTGGTCTGTTTACTGACCTGGCATGAATGGATTAGTCTGGGGCCAATTTATCTGTTTCTAATTGACAAGAGTTAGGCTGTGGTTGACTGGTGGGTGGGAGAGCTTTATTTATGATCAGACACGAAGGAGTCATATAAATGGAGTTTTTGGTTACCTAAGTCTCATTTGTTAATTTCTGTTGTTCAGTCCTCTGGGTTTTAGCCATATTCCTTCATCTACTGGATGTTTCTCTGTCATTTGATTTTGTTGAATTTACTGTGTTTGTGATCCCTTTCTTGGTTTAAAGGCTGTAGTTCCTCTTACCTATGGAGTCTACCTCTCCTGAGTGGGATTGAACCAATGCCATGTGATGGTTTCCTGGTTGGCGGAATTTGTGTGTGTGCTTTGGTAGGTGGAGCTAGATCATGTCTTTCTGAAAGGCAGTGACTCTGTCCACTAGTGTGGTTTGGAATGTATGAGTTCAGTATGCTTTTGAGCAGTAAGTCTGCCGATGTGCAAGGCTGCACCCCTATCTGGCTGAAGGATAGGCGAGGGGTGTTTGGCACCACAGCTTGCTGTCTTTGCAGTGTGATTTAGCCTTAATGTTGAGATGCAGGCATTTGTGAGAGCACTCACGTATTAATGTTGCGTGGGGCCAAGAGTTCTCTAGTGATCAAAATTCATGAAGTCGTTAACTGTCAGCCACTTCCTTCCCCAGGTGATTTTCCCCATCAGAAGTTCAAAGCCAGGTCTCTTGCATTGCAGGCAGATTCTTTGCTTTCTGAGCCCAAGAGAAGCCCTTAGAAAATGTCTGCTGTCACTGATTAACTAATATGCAAATATGTGTTGAAAATGCAGAGTATAGTGATCAATAGCATAGCTTTATTATCATGATAATTCTTGTTGTTTGACAAGTCTTTGCTGTCAGATTTTAACAGGAATGTGTATGGTAGAATATAGGAACACAGCACAGTTTCCAATGTGTGTTCATCTGAAACTTTCTTAGATTGACGAGGTGAGGTGAAGTCATTCGGTCATGTCTGACTCTTTGCGACCCCATGGACTGTAGCCTACCAGGCCCCTCCCTCTATGGGATTCTCCTGGCATGAGTACTGGAGTGGGTTTCCATTTCCTGCTCCAGGGGATCTTCCTGACCTAGGGATCGAACTCTGGCCTCCCACATTCTGGGCAGACGCTTTAACCCCTGAGCCACCAGGGAAGCCCCTTAGAGTGACGACAGATCTTCAATTACCTTCTAATGACAGTGACAAGATTTTTCATTGCTTGGTGTTCTTTTTCTTAACCTTCCTTCTCTTTCTCATTTATTCGTTGTTGTTACCTGGATAAGTCATGTTTGATTCTTTGTGAACATATGGACTGTGTCCCACCAGGCTCCCCTGTCCATGGGATTTCCCAGGCCAAAAAAGAGAAAAGCCAGTTCTGGGGAAAGAGCACATGGACAAAGACCTCTGAGGACACAAGGATGTGAAGGCTGGCCAGGAGGAGATGAGGGACAGAAAACTTTGGGTTTATGTGAGGTCTCGGCAGGAACCATGGCTCCCAGGCCTAGTCATGCACACTGCCCAACATCCGTCTGCCTGCCCTCTGTTTGCCCTGCCACACATTTGCCAGGAGCTCTGGGATCTAGACTGTGGTACTTGCTGAGCTCTAAACACAGCTGTCTCCTTGCAGGTGTGTGGGAGGGATGGAGTGCTCTTAATGACTTGTTACAACTCTGGAAAGTGGGATCGAGAGGCTGGGGTTAATGTGGCTCCTAAGAGCTGAGGGCCCTATGTCAGTCCCAGAGCCAGAGGTCAGACAAGAGCTGCTGAAGAAACAGGCCAGAGGATTTCTTCAAAAACCAGTGTAATTGGTTATTAGAATGCAACACTGAAAAGACTACAAAAAAAAATCTGATATGAACTATATGAAACACATGTGAAGTATTGTTGTCATTGGTATTTTGAAGAAAGCTGGATTAAATGTGTTCTATAATCAGCATGTTTATCCCAGAACTTTCAGTTTTATTTCCACCACACAGCATCAGCAGCAAGCAGTGGCTGTGCTGTGCTGGAGCAGTCAGCACAGGAGAGGAGATACTCCACGTCTAAGATCAGGAGTGGGGATCGTGAGGAGATACCCCACGCCAAAGGTCAGGAGTGGCGGTTGTGGGGAGATACCCCATGTTCAATGTAAGTTGTGGTCTCATCATATGGGCCACAGCTTGTCTAACTCAATGAAACTAACAGCCATGTCATATAAGGCTGCCCAAGAGGGATGGATCCTGGTGGAGAGTTCTGACAAAACGTGAGCCACAGGAGGAGGGAATGGCAAGCCACTTCAGTATTCTTGTCTTGAGAACCCCATGACCAGTATGCAAGGCAAAAAGACAGGACACTAAAAGATGAGCTCCTCAGGTCGGTAGGTGCCCGATATGTTCCTGGATATTAATAGAGATATAACTCTAGAAAGAATGAAGAGACAGAGCCAAAGCAAAATGGAAGCCAGTTGTGGATGTGAGTGGAGATGAAAGCATGGTCAAATACTGTAAAAAGCAATACAGCATAAGAACCTGGAATAAAAAGATGAGCTCCTCAGGTCGGTAGGTGCCCGATATGTTCCTGGATATCAATAGAGAAATAACTCCAGAAAGAATGAAAAGACAGAGCCAAAGAAAAACAGAAGCCAGTTGTGGATGTGAGTGGAGATGAAAGCATGGTTGAATACTGTAAAAAGCAATACAGCATAAGAACCTGAAATGTTAGGTGCATGAATCATGGCAAATTTGTTGTAGTGAAACAGGAGATGGCAAGAGTGAACATCGATATTTTAGCAATCAGCAACTAAAATGGGCAGGAATGGATGAATTTAACTCAGATGACCATTATATCTACTACTGTGGGCAAGATTTCCCTTGGAAGAATTGGAGTAGCCATCAGAGTAAAAAAAAAAAAAAAAAAGTCCAAAATTCAGTGCTTGGATGCAATCTCAAAAATGACAGAATGATGCCTGTTCATTTCCAAGGCAAACAATTCAATATCATGGTAATGAAAGCCTGTGCCCCAACCAGTAATACTGAAGAAGCTGACGTAGAATTCTTCTGTGAAGACCTACAAGACCTTTCAGAACTTACACACACAAAAAGATGTCCTTTTCATTATAGGGAACTGGAATGCAAAAGTAGGAAGTCAAGAAACATCTGGAGTAACAGGCAGCATTGGCCTTGGAGTACAGAATGAAGCAGGGCATAGACAAATAAGGTTTTGCTAAGAGAACACACTGGTCATATCAAACACTCTCTTCCAACAACCCAAGAGAAGACTCTATACATGGACATCACAAGATGATCAAGACCAAAATAAAATCAATGATATTCTTGCAGCCAAAGATGGAGAAGCTCTATATATCAGCAAAACAAGACCAGGAGCTGACTGTGACTCAGATCATGAA
>SJYD01055951.1:17123-33130 GCA_006408635.1 Nanger granti
TTAATAAATGGTTTGGGGAAAATCAATTATTGGTAAGAAGTAACTACACATCTCAAGGTATCACCAAAATAAACTCCAGGTTAGTACATGTTTAGTCTTTTTAATAAAACCTATTATATATTTTAGAAGAAAATATGGATGAGTGGTATTATTTATGTTTAGAAGATCTTTCCCAAAAAATGGAAATTAGGAAACATCAGTACATTTGGCCACACAAAACTTGAGACCAAAAAATTTAGTATAAATTCAAATATAGAAAAGGAATGAAAAGACATAATTAAGGAAACATTCTTAGCTTACAATTAAGGAACTACATTTTTTTTTAAATGATCAAAGGATACCATCGGTTCACAAATTAACCATGGGTACCAAAAATTTTCTACTCTTACTTAACATGGATAGCAGTTCAATTTCATCATCTTGCCTCAAGAAATTTGCTCTTCAGTTCTGTGATAATTTAATCCACTGGGATCTTGATATTCTCACAGCCTTACAGTTCATCAAATTTACCCATTAAGTGGATGACTTCATACTGATGGTACTAGGTGCATAAGAAATAGGATATAGTTTGAAAGTCCTGGTAAAAATTTATGTGAGAATTTTATGTTAACCCACTTAAAAAAAACAAACCAGCATTATCCATTTAATGAAATACCCCCCAAATTAAGCACAAATCTAAACTATCACCTTGGCATCACAAATTTTTATAAAATATATATTTACAAAATATAATGTTAACAGTATAACCAGTTCTAACAGTGGCCAACAGCTTTGGTGGATAAATGAACTTTGTGATTTAGGATAGTGAGAAGCACAGTAACAGCTCACTTTTCTTTAAAAAAAAAAAAAGGTTTATTTTTAAAAGATCTTTTAAAATAAAATCTAACCAAAGGAGATATTTTATTTTCTATGTATTCCTCCAACAACTGTTTCTTCAAATTATGTATGAGGATTTGAGATTTTATGACATCAAGAAGCAGCATGAACTTAAGAATCTTAAAATCTAACAAGGATGAAAAAGCATACAGAAAGTGGAACCAAACCACAGCACAGGTAAGCACTTGCCCATCTGTCAACTTCTCAAACAGGAAAAAAATTTAAAAATCACATTGAAAGTGTTAGTCACGCAGTCGTGTCTGATTCTTGGAACCCCGTGGATTGTAGCTTACTTACCAGGCTGCTCTGTCCATGGAATTCTCCAGGCAAAAATACTGAAGTGGGTAACCTTTCCCTTTTCCAGGGGATCTTCCCAACCCAAGGGTCGAACCCAGGTCTCCTGCATTGCAGGCAAATTCTTTACCATCTGAGCCACCAGGGAAGGCCAAAGTCTTGCTAAATTTTAAAGTTAGTTTTCTTTGTGCTTTAACAGTATAAAACACTATCTTTCACCAAAGTTAAAAATTAAAAATTGTGAGCCTTTTGGCCTCGCATTGTTAATACTGACAACATGCTTCTACCTGGCAGGTGCTATGCTTTCTCCCCACCAGGGAACACTGCACCAGGCTTTGCAATNTAAAACACTATCTTTCACCAAAGTTAAAAATTAAAAATTGTGAGCCTTTTGGCCTCGCATTGTTAATACTGACAACATGCTTCTACCTGGCAGGTGCTATGCTTTCTCCCCACCAGGGAACACTGCACCAGGCTTTGCAATGTTTGATTCACAAATTTCCTAACAATCATTCAGTTATTTTGTATTTTTTATTATAGTGGATTTAGGTTTCTTTTTGAACAATGATGCTTATTCCCTAATAATGTAAAAAGAGCCTCTTTTGTTCTTCCTGAAATCCTTTAGCAGCCATCTTCTTCAATCCTGTTTTGTCTTCTTCCTCCATCTTCTCCAACCTCTGCATCTTTCATCACCTAGTTCAGAATTTCTAGGAGAGCTATACAGACATCACTAACATCTCAAGTTTACTAACAACTGGTCTTTAACATGTGAAAGGAGGAAACTGGTTGATAAAAGATGAAATACCTCTTGTGTGAAATCAACCCATAGTATCTTAAGGAATTTCATATGCTACAGGTCTTGAAGTTATCATTTTATCCACTTAACAGATCCTTCTATGTACAAGATACTATTAGCCTGGCACTCAATCCTACCTTGCATATTTTATCTTCTACTACTATGTATAAAATAAATAAGGACTTACTGTATAGCACAGGGAATTATACTATATCTTGTAGTAACTTATAATGGAAAGGAAGCTGGAAAAGAATATAGATAGATATAACTGAATCCCTTTGCTGTACACTTGAAACTAATACATTATAAATTAACTATACTTTGTAAATTATTTTACATTGTAAATTAACTATACTTCAACAAAAACTTAGAAAGTACAAAGTAGAAGCTTTGTTAGTTTTTCACACATGTATCCCATACATGAATGGAAACTACAAAACTGAAAAATCTTAAGAATTGTATCACCCAAAAGTGTTCAAACAAAAATCTGTTAATTTATCTAGTCACTATTTTTGACTCATGGAATATAGTTACAAGGCAACACCATCTCCCACCACCCTTTGAAATTTTCAGAGAGGTTCTTCTCCCAACCCAGGTTAAAAAAACCTCACTCTCAAATAATAAAAAGTCCAGAATTGCTTTCACTCACAAAGTACTTAAAAAGAATTTCTAGTCTCTAACTATAAAAACACCAAGTCAGGGTTAACCAGTTCAGCCACACTACAGGATGCCCACGTGCAGTAGGGGTGGAAGGTAGGCATGGTCCTCTTTAGCTTTCCTACCTAATTCCATTCTTCCTCCTTTAGACGACAGTTTGTGGTTTCCGACCTGCCGGGATCAAAACTGCAGGGAGTAGCAGAGTTCTGTGAGATGGTTTTGAGCAGTCTGGATCTGGCAGTTATTTTAAAGCTATTACTCTCGGTAGTATTTCTGTGCCCACAGCTTTCTCACCTGTAACTCCACTGACCTAAGTGTATGTAATCCACTCTGGTGACTTTTCTTCTTTGCTCTTAAGGAATCCAGAGCACCATTTCAGATTATCCTTTTCTGGGGCCCGTCCACACCTCTAAGTGCCCTTCTGTACAGTATCTAATGTGGATCCCCCAACATGGCTCACGTTCTCTCTAGACCAACATTTGGTCCTCCGCAAGCATTCAAAAGGGATTTGTCAAAGCTAATGCAGAAAATGCAGAGCAGTCTCAATACATCAGCAGTTCTTCTCCCGTCCTGAGCCAGAGTTACAAGCTTCTCTAGACTCCAGGCTCCCTGGGCATGTTGCACACCTGCTTCCAGAACTGCAGAAAATTAGATTCCTAACAGGCTCCCCAAACTAGGTTTTACATCCTCTCTCTCTCGGTAGCCCTCCCTCTTTGGCAGCTCTGTAACCTTTTTTCATGAAATGCATTCTCAGATTCGTAACAGATTAGCCACCCGTTATATTCTTGTATGAAGCACTGATACATAACTAAAGTAAGTTTCTATTTTAAAAGACAGGAGGGGATATAGGGGAATTACATTCTTGCCTAAAAGACCAGGGATTAGTGTGACAGAATAGGAGGTAAGGAGAATTTGCATAGAAATAAACACTTCAGTTCAAACGTATCAACTCTCCAAAGTTTATGTCCATGACTAAGCGTTGTCTCTTTCAATCCAAAGATCAAGTCTACATTCCAATATATTTTATTAAAATATTACATTCTTATATTTTAAAATATGCTTATAACTAGGCAGATTGAAATAACTCAGTATTTCCTTTTGAAATGAGTGTAAACACATACAAAGAATATCTAAAAATAAAACACCTATCAATTATCAAAAGTAGGTATAGGTTATTTGTAAAACTCTGGCACTGTGGTAGCTTTGAATAGAGAGCTCTGAAAAGTTTGAGTCCTCTTGAAGTCTATCCTTATGAAGTTAATTTGGGTGGAATGTGATTCAGAATAAGTTGGAAAATTCATAAGTTTGTTTTCTGTGTCCATGAGTCTTTCTGTTGTGTAAGTTCATTTTAGATTCTACATATAAGCAGTCTGATATAATACTTGTCTTTGTCTGACTTACATCACTTAGGGTGATAATGTCTAGGTCCATTCCTGTTGTTTCAAATAACACTATTTCATTCTTTTTTATGGCTTACTAGTTTTCCATTATGTAAATATTCCACATCAGATGCAATTTTTAAGTGTAGTTGTTATGCCCAAGTTGCAAAATTTCCCAATGAGCACCAGGGATCCAATATCTGATGCAAAAGCAAGAGAGTTTTTATTACCAAGCTCAAGCTGGGGCTCCCACCAATACCGACGCAGTGACTATAGGGAGGAGCCCTGAGCTCTGGGTTACATTGCTTATATAGGGTATTCTCGCACCAGAAAATTTGAAAAATGGGTTTCCAGGTTTGGAAATGTCTAATTGGTTACCTTCTGTGGAAGGGTTAGGTTTGGGTTCTGATTCGTTCCCATTTCCCAGGCTGGCCACGGGTTCTGATTGGCCCACAGGTAGTGGGGTGGGGTTAAGGGATTTCTAAAGGCTCTTGGATTTCCAAAGGCTCTTTTCTTGGAACTTTACAAAATGGAGTAGCTTAGATTCTTCATAGTCAGATCTATGAATCTTTTATTTTAAGCCTTCTGGGTTTGTTGTAGTTCAGAAAGAAGCCTTTCCAGTTCTGAGCTTCTTGAAAAGTCTCCTGGGATTTCTTTTTGACTTTCATGGATTCATTGTCTTCCATTAAATGTTTGAACCTTTGGGAATGTCTGCTTGTATAAAGTCTGAGGATTGTATTGAACCTTATTTTTCCCTGTTGGAGACACACTTGGTGCAGTCTTTTCACTGTATAAACATAGAGGTTAGTCTTTCATTTCAGAGGAAATCATGGAATGTCACTTTATTGAATACTAGCTAAAAACCTCCTTTGTTTCACTTAGGTTTCTGATAGTTGTGAGGAGGCAAAAGACCTGTTGCGCAAAAACCACATGCTGCAGGATGAACTTGCCACGCTGAGACTGGAGACAGATGCACTCACTGAAACATCAGCACCGGGAAAAGAAAGAGGACATGGAAGTTCTCAAAGTAAGAATGATGATCTTCAAAAGGCAATAAAACTGAGTGAGGAAACGTTAACAAAGACTATATCCCACTATACAGGCCAGCTTAATGCTCTGACAGCTGAGAATAGAATGCTAACCTCTAAGCTGGAGAATGAAAAAGAAAGTAAGCAAAGACTGGAAATGGAAGTGAAATCCTTCCGTTCTAGACTGGCTGCTGCCTCACACAATCATGATCAAGGTCAGACATCAAAAAGAGATCTGAAGCTTGCCTTCCAGAGAGCAGAAGAGTGGTTATGCTTGCACTTGCAGGACAAAATGAAGTCCGATGTGGCTAATCTAAAAGATAACGATGACACATCTTCCCAGCAACCATCTACAATGAAAGTGTCTTCGATAAGCTGAAAATCAAGCTGCAGTGTGGGGCCCTAAATGGGAAACCTTAAAAAGAATGGGGCTAGCTTTGCTGTCAGAAACTAAGATGGCGCCTGGCGGAAGAGATGGGGGCGTGGTTTATGTTGTTTGTCAAAGTTTTTTGATTGGCTCTCTTGATTTCCATGCACGTAAACAGCGTGATCTCCATAGACTCCTGTTATAATGAAGGCACATGACAATTTGACCTTTAACGTGATTGGTGCAACTATATGGAAAGTCCCTCCTAAATCCCCCCTGCTTGCCTATATAAGCTGGGAGTTTGCGGCAATAAAGCAGAACTGCTCAGACAGAGCTCCTGTCGCGTCTGATTGTCTCTCGCTCGCTGGGGGGCTGGGTTGGCGGACAGCAGGCTCACCTCTCCTGGGGACCCCTCGGCTTTGCTGAGGGAAGTTCCACCACCTCTCTTTCTGCGGAGCACCCCCCAGCAGAAACTGGCGCCCAACGTGGGGCACAAAGCAGACGGACGGAGGTGGTGACACCGTGCGGCTCTGAAAGAAGGAGCGACGAAGGACCCTAGGCTGGTCGCAGCACAGCGCTCCCTTCAGAGGAGTATTGCCCGAAGTAAGCCGGACTTCATGGTGGGCCCCCCCCTTCAAATTGAGGGAAGTGGCAAAAAACTCTCCTGACTTATTTTCCTTCTCCTCTTCTTTTCTGATCTGTCCTTAATTCCTTTTTTCGGGAATTTCAGTGAACAGGCAAACGGTTGTGGAGGCAATTGATAAGTCCTGGCTAGGGCCACTCTCTGGCGGACTTTGAAGGCCCCGCAACAGGTAAGCCTCAGTAACTAGAGCCCGACTGGGTGAAACTCCCCTTTAATCATTCTTAACTGAGGACGTAGCCTAGAATCTTCCCTGTGGGCACGGGTCAGGCACTTAAAGGCCAATAGGGCGCTTGCCACTTGAAGACTCCCGTGACAGGATAAGAGGGTCACTGAACGGGCTAGAAACCTCTAGGGTGCCTGCCCCCAGCAAGACAATTTCCATGCAATGATGCAGGCACATAAGCAGTTCCAAAAGCATACCATAAGCCCAACTTTCTGGCTGCCACCACTCCCGGTAGGATTTTTGGTGGTTGTCCTCAGTGACTTTTCTTTCTATTCTCTCTCAGCAGCATGGGAAATAACATCAGCAAGTCTGATGAGCCTGCACTCAAGGCGCTGAGATATATGCTCATAAGCAGGGGACTTGAGATTTCTGACGCTCAGGCCATTAAGGTCTGGGGGACCATTGTACGGTTGACCCCCTGGGTTGCTTCGGCCAATCTGTTTTCTTGGGACACTTGGGATCGAGTGCAAACCCTTGCTAGGCAGCGAGAGGTTCGATACAGTGAAGAGCCCCCCTTAGGGTTCTGTCTGATCATTTTGGCCCTCAAGCTCTGCTTTTCATGGAGCGAGGAGCATGTCACTGATATGGGTGCCCCCAATTCAAAATCAGAAAAACAATGGGAAAATTTTGATGAGGAACAAGTCATGTCAGATCAAAATATAGCAAGAGACTTCAGGGAATAAAGACTCTAAAGCGAATGGCTCTAGAGCCATGGGAGCCTTTCGGGGATGATAAAGGGGTGGAAGAGAGTAGAGACTCCTCTGATGCCTCGGGACCAGGAGCCCAGGGGAGAGATCTGTGCCCCTCCCTGCCTCCTCCATTTGAGGAAGTTTCGGGAACACCTTCGGTGGGAGAGACAATGAGGTCACCTGGGAAAGGGAGAACCTATCCCGGGGACCCTTGAGGATCCCCGCTGCCCTTTACCGGCCCAACTCAAGCCTTTCCTGTAAATGTTAACCCTGGGGGGTGGGAGGGGGGGAATAGGCCGGCAGCCTGGTACCCCTGGGAGGCCAATGATTTAAAAGAGCTTAAAAAGGCAGTGGCAGAGGATGGCCCAAACTCCCCCTGGGCAGAAAATATTCTCCAGGGCCTGGCTCATCAACCTTGTACGACCCAGGACTGGAAGATGCTATGTAAGGCAGTGTTCCCCAGCAACACCTATATCAAATAGTGTGCCTTTTTCAAGGAAGAGTGTCATGCTCAGGCAGAAAGAAATCAAGCTGCCAACGCTGCTATCCCGGTGACTTTCAGGATGTTGTCAGGGACAGCAGATCAATGGAGTACAGGACCTCAACAGGCCACCATTCCTGCTCCTTACAGATCAGGAATGGGCCATATGCCTGGCCGCCTGAAAAAGCTTGCGGAGGGCCCCAGTGAGCCCCCTATATAGGGCATCACTCAAAAAAATAATGAAGACCTCTCCACCTTCATAGATTGGGTGGAAAAGAGTATACAGAGAAAATTCCCTCCAGGGCCCCTAAGAGATCAACTTGTTAAGCTATTAGTCTGGGAAGGGATGAACTCAGACTATAAGTTGGCTTGCGCAGGACAGAAAGACCACTCTATGGAGCAATGGATTATAGCCACCAAAGACGTGGGGACACAAAGCCATCAGACCTGCTCTATTTCGACTGCCCTTCAGGCTCAGGCTGAAGCCCTTACGGAGGCGATGACCAAGGCCCTCTCCACTATGACGGCCTCTGGGGGGACCACATCCAAGGGACCCTTAGCCCCCCAAAAATTGGGTTGATGCTTTGGCTGCAGACAAGAGGGACACTTTAAAAAGGAGTGCCCTCAAGGCGGGGGAAGACCTACCAGTTGGAGACCTCCTACTATCCCATTTATGTACACCATCTTAGGGGTCATCAAGATTTACCTGGATTGTTTTCAATGGGAAATTCCCTGGCCTATAGAGCAGCCTCCCTTACAGTCCAAGCTTATAACTTACAAGATGCCTATGATCTTCATGATCTTACTCATATAAATTGGAGAGGGCTACATAAAGGGTTCCCACAGATCCCTATTAGAGAATTAGAGAAAATTATATATACTTGTAAATCCTGCCTTCCTTATTTACAAGTACCACCTTTACAGCCCCCAGGAGAAAATCCTCAAGGGCTAAAACCCAATGTGCTGTGGCAAACTGATGTAACTCATTATTTCCCTTTTGGAAAACTTAAGTATGTCTTTGTGTCTATTGCCACTTACTCTCATGCCTCCTGGGCCACTGCCCACACAAGAGAAAAAGCAAAACATGCTCAAAGCCATTTTTTACAGTGTTTTGCGACGTTGGGCCTTCCCCATCAAATAAAAATGGATAATGGCCCTTGCTTCATCAGCCAGAGCTTACAGAAATTCTTCCAACAATGGCACATTCGGCATAATACCGGAATCCCACATAAGCCCCAGGGACAAGCCATAATTGAGCGCCACCATCAAAATTTAAAGGCTCAATTACAAAAACAAAAAGAGGGAATAAGCCCTCACCAGCAACTTGGAATGGCACTCTTTAAACATTTTAAATTTTTCAAAAAATGAACCGATACCATGTTTTCAAAAACATTGGTCTAACCAAGAATTAAAACCTGAAATACAAGTGAGAGGGAAAGACCCCATCACTGGCCAGTGGAAGGGGCCTGATCCACTCCTTACAATGGGGAGAG
This sequence comes from Nanger granti, assembly GCA_006408635.1. Taxonomy (NCBI): domain Eukaryota; kingdom Metazoa; phylum Chordata; class Mammalia; order Artiodactyla; family Bovidae; genus Nanger; species Nanger granti. Next base: position 26,050 of record SJYD01055951.1, read on the forward strand.
GATTCGGATGCATATTCCCCACTGGGGACCCCAGCCCTATATGGGTGCCAGCAAGGAATCTTAAATTTACACCACAAGAGAGAGGACAAATCTCAAAATCTGACACAGATTAAAAAGACACTCACATAGTGAGCCCAAGAACAAAAAGTTCCTGAGGCGATCTTTTCTTCCCTTTCAGATCATCGATGCGGCGACCCTAGTGGACACTGCTCCTGGTGATCATCGGATTACCTATCCTCTCCTTGCTGACTTTCGTCATTGCCACGGCTGTGCAACAGTTTTTAAAATCTTTGAAGCCTGGGTTTAACGACACACAAGGTCATCAACCACGAGGGTACAGCAGTGTCAGCATCCATGCTGGGAGTTCAACAAGTTCAGACCATTGAGGTTATAAACAACATATCCACTGCCTCTGCTTAAGGATTTCAAACCAGCTCGAACACCTGAGATCCTCCATGACGGGACTCCAACAACAGCTTGATCTCCATGCCAGAGCGATCGAGACGTTGTATTCTGGCGCTCATAGACTGCGATGTGAGATACTCCAGCTTTTGTCTGACACCTTTTCCAGTGTTAAATGAGACTCTAACAGGTGAAAAGGGGAGCAAAGGATCTATGGGACTGGATACAAAGTCCATTTACCTGGTTTAAAAATGCCTTCTATTTGCTTGTTTTTGTTGTTCTGCTTGTTGTAGTGTTAAAGGTAAAAAAAAATCTCACAGCCCGCAATAGGCACTTAGAGCAAAAAATAGTTATGCTTGCCCAGGTCATGGAAGAGGACCCCCACGTTGGGCACCCACAAAACCCCTGGATTAATTTAGCCCTTCAAGAGATTAACCGTGACATAAATAAAAGAGTTCTAGATGCCCATCATCTAGAGAGATTCCGCCTAGCCCCCAAGAGGTGGCTGGATATCCAATGATGAGTAAGACCCTCAGAGGAGGGCAACCTAAGACAGGCACAGCTGCGAGAGGGGCTGGTGAGGCTGGAGGGTGGCCGCCTACAGCTTTACGCCTTGCTCTACAGAACATCAATACAAATGTCTTGAGGGCTTAAATAAAATAAAAAAGGGTTATGGGATTAGAATCCATATTTACAAGATTTCATAATTAGGGTCTTATTCTCAGTCTTCTTTTCAGAGGGACTTATTAACTTAGCCCTAGATAACTCAATACAGTATCCCTCAAACTTCTTTAAAATCCTGGGACATTAAGATGTGGAGAGGAGTAAGAGACATTATACTAAGAGGTGACTTGTAGTTATTTTATGAGGAAAGATAGAAAAATATTATTGTAGAACAATAAAGGAGTGTAAAATCAAGTGCAGTTGTTGTGTGACAAAGATGACAGTGAAGAATATATTTTGTGACTCTTGGTGGTTTGAACTTCTTTCTTGGTTCTCTGAGTAATCCCTGGTCCTACAGTCTACAATACAGATACCATCATATTTATTTGATCCTGGGTTTGAGTTAGGCTGTGCTCAGTCCACTTTCTTCGTTAGCAAACAGTGTTGTTTTATTCTTGAAGACTGATGATTTTCCAGCAGAGCTGGAAACTGCATCTTCAAAATGTCTGCACCTGGGTGGAAAAAAAAATCAAGTTTTTTAAACAGGAGTTGTTACCTATGAAACTAGAGAGAAGAAAAAGAAGTTGGAGCAAGAAGCAGTGACCCTCAGAAGCCACACAGAAATGAATATGGTGGAGCAGAGGCAAGCAGAGAACCATCAGCAGAAGACTGCAGACAGCGCGAGACGGGAGCTCGCAGAGAAATGGAAGGAAGGCAGCCTATGTCTGCAGGTTCATTTGGTGATCTCTCATGTGCTTGAATTCACTTTCCCTGCACATTACATTTTGGATCTATACAGCTTATGTGTTTCCTCTACCTCCCTTAGAGCAGGTAGTTTTGTAAATTTCTGGAAGAAAGGGGGCACTTGTTTTCCCTTTAAATATTTCAGTTTCCATCACAGTTATCACTAAATTGACCTTTCAGAATGATTCTCACTAGAGAATCCTTTTTACTTATAAGACCAATTGGTAAAAAACAAGACCATTAGGAAGAAAAGAAAACATTGTGGTTTAAAACTGGTACCATCCTCTTAAATTATTCTCAAGTCATCTTGTTCAATTTTCCCCTTCTATGGGACGTAGTTTGGAAAATAACACTTAGGAGAGAATCCTTCTCACTAAACATCTTCAGAAGTAAATCTTGCTGGCACATTGTTTTCTTGTATATAATTTTCTCACCTTTCTGTGTTTTCGTTAAATGGAAAAGTTTAAAGAAAATCACAGATGTGTTCTCCTTATTAACATTCGACTCAAACTACTTCCTCCATTTGAACAGGATCCTCACCTAGAAATCAAAATAAAGTCTCAGAAGTACATATTTAGGCCAGGAGCTTTTAGGGGAAAACATAGTCATCTTGTGGGTCATTCCAAGAATTATGGGTCATTCGCAAATTCTCTGAAATTATGTGTACTTGATAGACTGAACCTTCTATGGGACGTAGTTTGGAAAATAACACTTAGGAGAGAATCCTTCTCACTAAACATCTTCAGAAGTAAATCTTGCTGGCACATTGTTTTCTTGTATATAATTTTCTCACCTTTCTGTGTTTTCGTTAAATGGAAAAGTTTAAAGAAAATCACAGATGTGTTCTTATTAACATTCGACTCAAACTACTTCCTCCATTTGAACAGGATCCTCACCTAGAAATCAAAATAAAGTCTCAAGTACATATTTAGGCCAGGAGCTTTTAGGGGAAAAGATAGTCATCTTGTGGGGCATTCCGAGGATTATGGGTTATTCCCTAATTCTCTGAAATTATGTGTACTCAATAGACTGATACTTATTGTACTTTTTATCAGATTAAATAGCATTCCATATATATGTTCTCTGTTATCTATAAGCAGAATAAGTAGGAATTCATTTTCTTTTTTTTTAATGTGATTTTCTTTTTCTACCGAGATAATCTTCAGGTTAGGTCTAGTCTCTAAAAGTATTATTTTAAAGTCACATTTAATAAGTTATAAACATATAACTTGTTTATCTTAAAGATAAATATTTGGCTTATTTCAGACGCAGTGGGAGTTAGACCAGGAGCATAGCTAGAGAACTAAGAGAAGGCATGTTGCCAAAATATATGAATTAAATTTATACATTGATTTCTGAAATACACTGTAAACAATAAATGGCATCTCTTTCCATTGTTTGGATAACAGATGCTATGTTAAATTTTTTTTATACATAGCTAATGAAAAATGTGGAAGCATGAGCAGTTATAGTGAAAAATATCCTTCTTCATTTATTCATCATGTACCATAGCCTGAAAAACAGTCTCTGAAGGTCTGTGTATTTCTTTTTATTTCTAGTTGTATCCTCCTTCTACTTCCTCCCTCCCTGTGGAGCTGTCTTCCTACAACCTAACACTATTCTCAGAAAGCGTGGCATTCATCAACTTCTCAAGTGTCTGGTAGTGGTTAAGGCTGGGAAACCCAGACTCAGGCAGTCACGTTTGTGTCGCTGTCACTTGGTGGGTGACTTTAAAATTTCTCTATCACTAGATACGTCACTGGTTTATCTTTTACCCTCAGGAAATGCTCCAAACACCCACATCAATTTGGGTCCTGCCAAAGCAGTTGGCCTTATCTCTTTACCAGCTTACTCTGCCACTTAGCTATGCATCTAACTAGCCAGGCTGTGTCAGATCCCACAGATTTGCTTGCTCACTTCCAATCTTTGCACGTGCTTTTCCCCTCTATCTCTTGCACTTTTTCCTGTCCTTCAGGTAGCTACATACATGTCACCTCCACCAAAAAGCTGGCAGTATTGACACAAAGCTGGCTTCCCTTCCTGAGTGTTCCTTGTGCCGTCTTTTATATCTTAGTATTTGTGACTCTGTACAGAAATTGCCTGTTTGTGTTTTCCCAGTTTAGGGCATATCATTTTTCAGGGTGGACTGGGTCACCTTCATCTTGTAATTCCAGTGCTTGCCATAGAACCTTTGCATGAATACATGAGTATTCATCAATTCACTCAATTGCATGAGTACATGAATGAAGAATGAGAAAACCAGGAGCTCTGATACTCAGCCCCACTGCAACCATAAGCAGATTATAAAATTATAATCTTGATTAGTATTTTATGTTGTGTCGTCTATAGATATATTTCATTTTTCAGAATACTAGGAAAGGTCTCAGGGTTTTTGTTTGTGTGTTTGTTTTACTAATCTTAGTTAACCCAAGTATTTTAGGTAAAGAATATAATTCTTTCCTTTTCTTTCAGATGATGCTCAATTTGCATCTGATGCCTTTAGAGTGTCTTCTAGAGTATCTACAGATGGGTCAAATGTGTGTGATGACCTACTTTTGTAAACAGAAGAACAAGATATACAGAGTTGAAAGGAAAAACATATGATTTAGAAAGAGAAATAGGAAAAGTTTCTCTACTGGACCGTTTCCATGACATTTTATTGTTTCCCATTAAACATGATGAGGAAATCTTTATTAAAGGAAAATATCTTTATATTATGTGTGTATGATGGAAATTTATCTAGCATTTTAAGTGATGTTTCTCTGCATATAACTTACTTTTTAGCAGATTTAAACATCAGCACTGTTGAGTTTTCCATATTCTAAGTGATAGTATTAGTCACTCAATTGTGTCTGACTCTGTGCAACCCCATGGACTGTAGCCCACCAGGTTCCTCTGTCCATGGAATGAATTCTCCAGGCAAGAATACTGGAGTGGGGAACTATTCCCTTCTCCAAGGGATCTTCCAGATCCTGGGATCAAACCAAGATCACCTGCATTGCAGGCTGATTCTTTACCATTTGTGCCACCAAGGACGCCCTTTACAAACTCAGACTGAGCCCTAATGCCAGCTATTTAAACACCACCCAAAGAGCCAGACTTGTCATTAATGTTTAGTGGTGTTGATTGACAGAATTTTTGTACTTTCCAGTTTTCATCACTATATATAGACCTAAAGACTTAGATACTGCTGTGATGGCTTCCGTCAATGTTTTGATGTGTTACAATTGTTAATAGTGCAATAAAACTTATTATATGTAACTTCAAACACAGATTCACAGGCTTTTCCTCAAGAAGAAATAAGATTTGCCTGAGTTTTTGCCTTTTAAATGAATTAACTTTTTATAATTTTCATTCTTAACTAGAGGATAGTTACTTTACGATATTGTGATGGTTTCTGCCAAACATTGACTTGAGTTGGCCATAGGTATGCGTAATGGCCCCTCCCTCCCACCTCCCTCCCCATTTGACCCCTCTAGGTTGTCACAAAGCACCAACTTTGGGTTCCCTGCATCATACAGCAAATTCCAAAAAGACACATGTACCCCAGTGTTCACTGCAGCACTACTTACAATAGCTAGGACATGGAAGTTACCTAGATGTCCATTAACAGATGAATGGATAAAGAAGCTGTATATTATTCAGCTATAAAAAGAAATGCATTTGAGTTGGTTTTAATTGACTGTTGATTTACTTTTGGAAACAGTGTTAAAATGACAGAAAAGTTCCAAGTGCCAGACAAACAAGACATTTCTGAAAAACTCCCCTATCTCCCATATATCCTCCTAAGGTACCATTTATATTTCTTAAATGTTTTTTTGTTATAAGTGCCCCTCCTTCCCCAAGTCACCTGTTTTTCAGAAGATGCCTTTTTGTCCTACTCCCTGTCATTTATTAAGTAGTATATCAACTCCCAGTTGTAGTCACCCCTTCAAGTCACATTTCTTTGTGGACCTCTGCATGTTGTTGTTATTGTTCTGCTGCTCACTCATGTCCATCTCTTTGCGACCCCATGAACTACAACATGCTAGGCTTCCCTGTCCTTCACCATCTCCCAGAGTTTGCTCGAACTCAGTGTCCATTTAGTTGAAGATTCCATCTAACTATCTCATCCTCTGTCACCCCCTTCTCCTCTGGCAGCAATCTTTCACAGCATCAGGGCCTTTTGTAGTTCGGCTCTTCCCATCAAGTGGCCAAAGTATTGGCGCTTCAGTGTCAGTCCTTCCAATGAATATTCAGGGTTGATCTCCTTTAGGATTGACTGGTTCGTTCTCCTTGCTGTCCAAGGGACTCTCAAGAGTCTTCTCCAGCCCACAGTTTGAAAGCATCAATTCTTCAGCACTCAGCCTTGTTTACGGTCCAACTCTCACACGTGTACATCATTTCCGGAAAGCTATTTAAATGTTTTTTTTCTCATGGTTATCTGCTTTTATCAAATTTAATTGGCAGATTCTCAATAACTGAACCTAAGAGGGTGGAGGAAGCGTTTTCCTCCCCAACAGTTCTAAGACCTGACACACTACTAATGCTCACTTAATCCTTATCTCCTTGTCTTTCTGTCCTCTCAGTGATCTGACTTGGCAGAACTCCAGTTTCATATGAGACTGATGATCCTTCTCCCCCGTCACCCTTTCCAAGCATCTCTATGCTGCACTGCCCAGTGATCCTGCTTTTATTTAATCTGTATCTTTTGATAAGGATTTCAGATCTCTTCTCTACAAACTTCTCACCATGCTTCTCTCCTCTCACTTGTACCAGACAATCTTAGGTCCCACAACAAACTTCTTGAAAGGTTCACCTGTATCCCTAGCAATTCTAGACTGTCTTCCCTTTCTTTCCTCAAAACTACTCCCAAGTCACTGATGACTACCACATTGCTGAATCAAAGCCACACCTTTCCTGCCCTTGTCTATCTGAATTTCTCCTACCTCTTGGCGTTCACTCTAACTGACCTCTTGGAGACACTCCCTCCTTTTGGCTAGGCTTTCAGTATTCATTCCTTTTATCCTGAAGGCACAGACAGGTCATTGTGATCAGAGACACAGTTCTTATTAAATAGCTCACAGTAAACATACAGGTGTTGCCCCCTCGCCCAGGACTGCACCTGGGGCCGTGTGTTGAGAGCAGCTCAGCTGTTCCACACCAGCAGGTGTAGAACGGAAGGAAACTTTGTTCCTGCTGCTGAGAAGGGCCTTCTCCTCTCCTGGGAAGGATGTCCTCCTTACTCTGGCCTTTGGTACCTAAGTAAAGATGTCACCCACCCCAAAAAGGG
>SJYD01055952.1:10948-21778 GCA_006408635.1 Nanger granti
GTCGTTTATTTTTCTGGAGTTGAGCTGTAGGAGTTGCTTGTATATTTTTGAGATTAGTTGTTTGTCAGTTGCTTCATTTGCTATTATTTTCTCTCATTCTAAAGGCTGTCTTTTCACCTAGCTTATAGTTTCCTTTGTTGTGCAGAAGCTTTTAATTTTAATTAGGTCCCATTTGTTTATTCTATGGATGTAATTTTACCAGAAACTGACTGAGCTTATAATTAAAAACTAATTGATTTTCAAAACCATTCTAATACTTACAGAGTGCTTGTTATGTCCTTAGCAAGCAGGTGTTTTAAAATCACAATCACATTTCATATCCAAAACAACCTAATGAGGTTGATAGTCTTATTATCTCCATTCTACAGATGAAGTAACAGGCTTGTAAGGATCAAACAGTCTAAACCACACACCTGATCAACAGAGAAACTGGGGCTCAATCCCTGAACCTTCTGACTCCTAGACCGTGGAGTTGATGTCATCAGCCTGAATTGATAGTGCCAGTGTGATTACTTCATGTCTCCCTATTTTGTTACAGAAAAGTTTTCAGCTCAATGAACTTAAACGATTACTTCGATGAGATCTAGTATAATACACTTAGTTGTTTTTAACATATGTTATATAAAAAATGTTGCCTTTAGAAAGATGGTAATGACGATCTTAAATGCAAGGCAGTAAAGGAGACTGATGTAAAGAACAGACTTTTGGACTCAGTGGAAGAAGGTGAAAGTGGGATAATTTGAGAGAACAGTTTGAAACATAGACACTAACACATGTGAGACAGGTGAGCAGTGCAAGTCTGATACATGAAGTAGGGCACCCGAAGCCAGTGCTCTGGGCCAACCCAGAGGGACAGGGTGGGTAGAGAGGTGGGAGGTGGGCTCAGGATGGGGGGATATTTGGCAAATTCATGGCAAATTCATGTTAATATTGGCAAAAATCATCACAATATTGTAATCACCCTCCAATTAAAATAAATAAAGTGTTAATAAATAAATAGATGTAGCTTTTTTATGGTTTTTCCTTCAGGATTTGAGGGAGGTGAGAGTAAGGGGAACAATAAGGAGAAATCTTTATTATATTTATATGGATGGACAGATGGATAGAGAGGAAAAGGTTAGAAATAGCAACAATGGCCACCACTTACGGAAACCCTGGTTTGTTTACATTTCACAGACATTTTCTGTAATCTTTACAGTAATCCCACCCCTCCCCCAGTTAATAAGAAAGGAAACTGAGACAAGCACCTGGAGTCACTACCCAGGACTGTTTCTCTCCAAAGGCCAAGCCTTTTCTACCGCACTGTCTATGCCATCTCTGTGTCTACAGGAGGCCACTGTTTCCTGTGCCTGCCTTACGTCCATCCACTGAGACCTAGAATCCAAAAGGAGAGAAGCAGATGCTCTCATAACTTGCTAAGTAGTTCCCAGGTGTCATAAAGACCTGCTAACCTCTTCTTAATCGGAGTCATAGACGACATTTCAGAGCAGCGACAAAACCCTCTGACCCAAGGTCCTCATTTTACTGCAACAATGTCAGAGGTCCAGGCAGGTAACAGGATCCAAAAGGAGAGAAGCAGATGCTCTCATAACTTGCTAAGTAGTTCCCAGGTGTCATAAAGACCTGCTAACCTCTTCTTAATCGGAGTCATAGACGACATTTCAGAGCAGCGACAAAACCCTCTGACCCAAGGTCCTCATTTTACTGCAACAATGTCAGAGGTCCAGGCAGGTAACAGGACGTGTCCAGGGCCAGAACTCTCCTCTCCGCTACTTCTCCACGCTGGGCCTCCCTTCCTGCCAAGGAGGGAATGGGCACAAGGGACCCCACCTCCACGTCCCAACTAGGCAGCAGAACAGGAGAGCAGCCCATGTTTATAGATGTCACATCATGTACAGAAGAACTGCTGTGCATCCCTGTCCTGCAGGGCCCATTCCACCAAGTCTGTGCTGCCCACATGCCCCATGTGGGTGAAGCCCCAGAACACTGCCCACATTAGTGGGCCAGTCACCCCACGAGGCTGTGCAAAGCATTGGTCCCAAGGATCAGAACTTGAGCTACAAACGTAGAGATGAGGTGCCTCATCTGTCCCGGCCTCAGTTCTACTAACTATAAAATGAAGATGGGAATATCGAAGATACTCATAAAAAAATGAATAACTCATAAACCTTTTTACATGTGTGCACGCACATGTGTGAAAGGCAGAGAAATGATTTGCACATGGACTCTGAATTAATGGGAGCTACTGTTCTCACTGTTCTACATTTGCTTTTCCTTCTTATATGGTATCTGCTGCTAAGTCCCTTCAGTCGTGTCCAAATATGTGCAGCCCCATAGATGGCAGCCTACCAGGCTCCCTCATCCCTGGGATTCTCCAGGCAAGAACACTGGAGTGGGTTGCCATTTCCTTCTCCAATGCATGAAAGTGAAAAGTGAAAGTGAAGTCACTCAGTCGTGTCTGACTCTTAGCGACCCCATAGACTGCAGCCTACCCGGCTCCTCCGTCCATGGATTTTCCAGGCAAGAGTACTGGAGAGGGGTGCTATTTCCTTCTCTGAGACATGACTTTAGAGAAGTTCAACTGAGACTTTACATCTTTTCATAAAGCTAGCTTTTAAGTATTAATATATGTTAAATGTGTATATTATATGTAAACTAACAACTGATTCTTCTTAATAGCAATAACAGTAATTTTGATGCAGATCTTTTGTTCACACCAGTATTTGAACACTGGCCAATTCTCCGTATATGGTATCTAGACCATTTAATAAAAATCGAGCTCATCCCTGCTAACTTGACATCATTTCTGCAAATGCACAGTCACCCATGAACAGGAACCTGGAGTAGAAACGAGCCCTTTAAACCAGCAATCGTGTGTCCACATCACTGTGAAACGCTGCTCACCTGATGGCAGGCGTCCCAGGTGGCACTGGTGGTAAGGAACCCACCCGCCAATGCAGGAGACAGAGACTCAGGTTTGATTCCTGGGTTGGGAGGATCCCCTGGGGAAGGAATTGACAACCCACTCCCGTAGTCTTGCCTGGAGAATCCCATGGACAGAGGAGCCTGGCGGGCTACAGTCCACAGTGCCGCAGAGCTGGACACGACTGAACTGACAGCACACACACACCTGATGCAGCCTGTGATGTTCAGCCCCTTGGTCCAGGTGAATCACTGTTTCCTCACAAAGCAGGTCTGGAGCCTTCAACACCACACCTTTGAAAATCTGTCCCTGTCTCTCCTCACAGTAAGGCGGGCTACAGTCCACAGTGCCGCAGAGCTGGACACGACTGAACTGACAGCACACACACACCTGATGCAGCCTGTGATGTTCAGCCCCTTGGTCCAGGTGAATCACTGTTTCCTCACAAAGCAGGTCTGGAGCCTTCAACACCACACCTTTGAAAATCTGTCCCTGTCTCTCCTCACAGTACAAAAGGGCAGTCAGATGTCCAAAATGCACTGAACAGATCCCGGGGGAGACCTTTAATGCTATTATTCACTGATTTTTTTACAACCCAAGAGAGTAACATAATACTTAACACTATTTACTCTTTCTCCTTTCTTTTTGTCCATTGTATTCTCCTGTCTCTTAAGTTTAGGTCTCATCATTTATTCACTAATCTTATTTAATTCCCAAAATACAGTTAAACCTTTCATCTTATCATTCTCTGTGAAACTCAGTGCCGTTTCTGAAAACAATCTCCCTCAGTGAAATGACGCAGTATTAAAAAGAAATTTTAAATCATCCCGGTTTCCTTAACAATAAATTACGAGTCAAAAATGAAGTGGTGAGAGAACCTCACAGACTGAACGGGACCAAGGAGGCATCAGCCAAGTGCAGGGGGCAGACCTTGTGTGGCTTCCAACAGTGGTGAAGATTTCTCAGTGAGATGATCAGCAGCATGTAAACACAGACTAGCAGGTGGGTGATACTCTGGAACTTCAGATGAAATAAAGTAGTGATGTTTTTCCCCAAAGTTTTCCTATCTTTTAGAGAAAAACTATGAAATGTTTACAGATGAACTGATCTGAGGTCTAGGATCTGCTCCATGATACTCTGGGGTGGGAGTGGGGCTGGCAGGGGTACAGATGCAGCGAGACTGGCCACCAGCTGATTCTGGCTGAGGGTACATGAGGGTTCACTACACCATGCTCTCTGTTTTTGTAAATATTTATAACTTTCCATTAAAAAATGTTGAAAGGGAATGAAAACTTCACAGAAAGAAACAATCCGCCCTCCAGATAATGTATTCTGTGTTACTAACGTTTAAGAATTGAAAGGACAGCATATGTAAATACATATGCTTATCCTGCTGATTTAGCCAAAAGACCAACTTAAATATTAAGCAACGTTGAAACATCTATTTCTTAAAAAGAACCTTTAACAAACCTTGTAGTGTAAACCACTATCATCATTTGAAATTCAAGTATATGCAACTCAGAAGTCATTACTCACCTCTTCCAAAGCACAAGCCCTTATTACTTCGTCATATCTGTCCTCTTCATATTTCTTCCCAAATAAAATGTTACTCTTTACAGTCCCTGGAAACACCCAGGGCTGCTGAGAAACATACGCGATCCTCCCGTGCACGCTGACCTTCCCCTGGCTCGGGGGCAGCTCCCCCAGCAGAGCGCTCAACAGTGAGGACTGCAACAGACGGCAACACACACAGGTGAGCAGGGAGCACTCAGGACGGAACACGCCCCGCAGCACAGCCGACCCCACCCTGGCGCTTGATACATGATAGAACCCTTTCCTTCAACAGGATAAAGTACAGTCCTCAGAGTTGAGACCAAAAAAAAAAAAAAAAAAAAAGTGAAAATAACACTGATGGTCAATGAAAACGACTGGTAGGAATATATTAATAGTATAACAATCTACTCTGCCCGAGTCTCCCCCAAGGCGAAATTCTACTCAGCAGAGAATAATTGAAAATGTTTAACATCCTTCTCTCAGAGAAGGCAATGGCAACCCAATCCAGTACTCTTGCCTGGCAAACCTCATGGACGGAGGGGCCTGATAGGCTGCAGTCCATGACGTTGCTAAGAGTTGGACACAGGGAAGCCTGGCGTGATGCTATTCATGGGATCGCAAAGAGTCGGACACAACTGAGTAACTGAACTGAACTGAACTGAGAGACTTCATTTTCACTTTTCACTTTCATGCATTGGAGAAGGAAATGGCAACCCATTTCCAGTGTACCTGCCTGGAGAATCCCAGGGAAGGGGGAGACTGGTGGGCTGCCATCTATGGGGTCACACAGATTTGGACACGACTGAAGCAATTTAGGTTGATACAGTAGCAACATCCTTCTCTAGCAGAGCCCAGCAGGATGTTGATATATCTCATGTTTAGTGCAATTGTTCCTGCATCTGGTATCCTTTACTTGACAAATACTTGTTCTTAAAAAGCTATGTGTGAAGAATATAGCCAAAGATGATTAACTGAAAGAACTCTCAAGTGAGTTGTATCTGCAGAGCAAAAGTCCATGACACAGGAAATCAGCACGCTTTAAAGTACACATCCCACATTTTTAAAAATAATTGTATTTATTTTTAGTTCTTTTATCTTTTTCATGTTTTTTTTAAACGTTGTGTAGGTTTCTGCAATACCACAATTCTAATTTTATTTATTTTTGCTTGCACTGGGTCCTCATTGTAGTGCATGGGGGTTTTCTGTTGAAGAGAACAGGCTCTAGTGGGCAGGCTTCAGCAGTTGTGGCCCGTGGGCTCAGATGTTGCACCTCCAAGCTCCAGAGCAGACGCCAAACAGCTGTGGTGCACGGGGTTAGTTGCCCAACCACTGGGAGGTGGGAACTTCTCAGGCCAGGGACCAAACCCATGTCTCCTGCATTAGCAAGTGGATTCTTTTACCACTGAGCCACCAGGGAAGCCTACATCCCACATTCAGTTCAGTTCAGTTCAGCTCAGTCGCTCAGCTGTGTCCAACTCTTTGTGACCCCATGAATCACAGCATGCCAGGCCTCCCTGTCCATCACCATCTCCCAGAGTTCACTCAGACTCACGTTCACCGAGTCCGTGATGCCATCCAGCCATCTCATCTGCACTTGTCCCCTTCTCCTCCTGCCCCCAATCCTTACCAACATTAGAGTCTTTTCCAATGAGTCAACTCTTCGCATGAGGTGGCCAAAGTACTGGAGTTTCAGCTTTAGCATCATTCCTTCCAAAGAAATCCCAGGGTTGATTTCCTTCAGAATGGACTGGTTGGATCTCCTTGCAGTCCAAGGGACTCTCAAGAGTCTTCTCCAACACCACAGTTCTAAAGCATCAATTCTTCGGTGCTCAGCCTTCTTCACAGTCCAACTCTCACATCCATACATGACCACAGGAAAAACCATAGCCTTGTCTAGACGGACCCTAGTCGGCAAAGTAATGTCTCTGCTTTTGAATATACTGCCTAGGTTGGTCATAACTTTTCTTCCAAGGAGTAAGCATCTTTTAATTTCATGGCTGCAGTTGCCATCTGCAGTGATTTTGGAGCCCCCTAAAATAAAGCCTGACACTGTTTTCACTGTTTCCCCATCTATTTCCTATGAATTGATGGGACCAGTTGCCATGATCTTCATTAGGTTTCTGTATTTGTTGTTTCAGACCAAGTATGTTCACCTTTCCTTTCAATCTTCAACATCACACAGATGTGGTGTGTATGTATCCACACCATCAGAATGTTCATGACACTGGGCTGAAATAATTTGTCTGCATATCTGTTTCGGCCCACAAGCTGATTGCCTCTGAAAGGCAGAGAGTCAGGGTCTTGCTCACGTCTGTACCTTTATCTCCAGCACATGGCTGCACATTCACTACACATGCACTGATGGGATCATGTCAGGTCACAGGAGGAAATGCTCAAAGCTTCCGGAAAGAGCCTTAATGATCTCCAGACATCCTGGAAGGGCTACTAGGATGAAAAGAAGTCCCCATTGTCTCTGTCTATCCTGAACAGTATCACTTCAGTCACTCAGTCATGTCTGACTCTTTGCAACCCCATGAACTACAGCACATCAGGCCTGCCTGTCCATCACCAATGCCCAGAGTTTACCCAAACTGATATCCATTGAGTCAGTGATACCATCCAACCATTTCATCCTCTGTCATCCTCTTCTCCTCCTGCCTTCAATCTTTCCCAGCATCAGGGTCTTTTCAAATGAGTCAGCTCTTTGAATCAGGTAGCCAAAGTATTGGAGTTTCAGCTTCAACATCAGTCCTTCCAATGAATATTCAGGACTGATTTCCTTTAGGATGGACTGGATGGATCTCCTTGCAGTCCAAGGGACTCTCTAGTCTTCAACACTACAGTTCAAAAGCATTAATTCTTTGGCACTCAGCTTTCTTTATAGTCTAACTCTCACATCCACATATGACTACTGTAAAAACCATAGCCTTGACTAGACAGAACTTTGTTGACAAAGTAATGTCGCTGCTTTTTAATCTGATGTCTAAGTTGGTTATAACTTACCTTCCAAGGAGTAATTTCATGACTGCAATCACTGTCTGCAGTGATTTTGGAGCCCCTCAAAATAAATTCTGATATTGTTTCCACTGTTTCCCCATCTATTTGCCATGAAGTGATGGGACCAGATGCCATGATCTTCGTTTTCTGAATGTTGAGCTTTAAGCCAACTTTTTCATTCTTCTCTTTTGCTTTCATCAAGAGGCTTTTTAGTTCTTCTTCAATTTCTGCCATTAGGGTGGTGTCATCTGCATATCTGAGGTTACTGATATTTCTCCAAGCAATCTTGATTCCAGCTTGTGCTTCTTCCAGCCCAGCATTTCTCATGATGTATTCTGCATATAAGTTAAATAAGCACGATGACGATATATAGCATTGACGTACTCCTTTTTTGATTTGGAACCAGTCTGTTGTTCCATGTCCAGTTCTAACTGTTTCTTCCTGACCTGCATACAGGTTTCTCAAGAGGAAGGTCAGGTGGTCTGGTATTCCCATCTCTCTCAGAATTTTCGACAGTTTATCGTGATCCACACAGTCAAAAGCTTTGGTATAGTTAATAAAGCAGAAATAGATGCTTTTCTGGAACTCTCTTGCTTTTTCCATGATCCAGCGGATGCTGGCAGTTTGATCTCTGGTTCCTCTGCCTTTTCTAAAACCAGCTTGAACATCTGGAATTTCATGGTTCACGTATTACAGAAGCCTGCCTTGGAGAATTTTGAGCATTAGTTTACTAGTGTGTGAGATGAGTGCAATTGTGCGGTAGTTTGAGCATTCCTTGGCATTTCCTTTCTTTTGGACTGGAATAAAAACTGACTTTTCCAGTCCTGTGGCCACTGCTGAGTTTTCTAAATTTGCTGTCATATTGAGTGCAGCACTTTCACAGCATCATCCTTCAGGATTTGAAAGAGCTCAACTGAAATTCCAAAACCGCCACTAGCTTTGTTCGTAATAATGCTTCCTAAGGACCACTCTAGGTGAGTGATCACACCATCATGATTATCGTGGTCATGAAGATCTTCAGTTCTTCCATGTATTCTTGCCATCTCTTCTTAATATCTTCAGCTACTGTTAGGTCCATACCATTTCTGTCCTTTATTGTGCCCATCTTTGAATGAAATGTTCCCTTGGTATCTCTAATTTTCTTGAAGAGATCTCTAGTCTTTCCCATTCTATTGTTTTCCTCTATTTCTTTATGCTGATCACTGAGGAAGGCTTTCTTTCTTTCTTTTAATTTTATTATTTATTTTTACTTTACAATATTGTATTGGTTTTTCAATACATCAACATGAATCTGCCACGGGTGTACATATATTCCCAATCCTGAACCCCCCTCCCCCCTCCCTCCCCATACCATCCCTCTTTGAAAGGAAGGCTTTCTTATCTCTCCTTGCTGTTCTTTGGAACTCTTCATTCAAATGGGTATATCTTTCCTTTTCTCCTTTGCTTTTTGCTTCTCGTCTTTTCACAGCTATTTGTAAGACCTCCTCAGACAGCTATTTTTCCTTTTTGCATTTCTTTTTCTTGAGGATGATCTTGATCCCTGTCTCCTGTACAATGTCACAAACGTCCATCCATAGTTCATCAGGCACTCTATCAGATCTAGGCCCTTATCTATTTCTCACTTCCACTGTATAATCATAAGAGGTTTGATTTAGGTCATACCTGAATGATCTATTGGTTTTCCCCACTTTCTTCAATTTAAGTCTGATTTAATTTAATTTAATCCCGAAGAGCTGTCACATAATTTCCTTCACTGAGATATCCAAATTCCCCACAGGCAGTTCCTAACTGGGAAATGGGAAGCACCAAGAACGAAAAGACAGCATGCGTTTATCCTGATTTATTTGTCCATGAGACATTCTTGTAAAATGAACGTTCAATGAACACATCTAGAGAGACACTGTTCTAGATACACTCAATTCAAACTGAGTCAGTCACACACAGATCTGGGCTCAACTGAGAATTTAACAGGAGCTGTGGTGTTGTATCAAGCTGACAAAAGACATCATTAACTTACCTTTCCTGCTCCCACAGGTCCAACCACAGCTAACAGTTCACCAGGTCTGACAGTAAAGGAAATGCCTTGTAAGGTTGGGATCCCTGATGCCTACAAATTAAAGTTTTTAATTTAATTTACCCATATTATGAAAGTAACACAAATTTTTTTAGAAAGTGGAAAATATAACAATCATCAACATAATTGATACGCAAAATATAACCCACATTTTTCTCTTTCCTATTTTATGATACTGTGTCCTAGAGATCTCTTCATCAAATTTTATCTCTTTGGGGATTTAAGGTAGCTTTAGCTCACTTAAGTTTCCTTATTTTTTTCCAACTACCACACAATTGCGCTCATTCCATATGCTAGCAAAGTGTTGCTCAAAATTCTTCAAGCTAGGCTTCAGCAGTACGTAAAGTGAGAACTTTCAGATGTATAAGCTGGAATTAGAAAGGCAGAGGAGCCAGAGATCAAATTGCCAATGTCTGTTGGATCACAGAAAAGCAAGGTAATTCCAGAAAAAAACATCTACTTCTGCTTCATTGACTAAAGCCTTTGACTGTGTGCATCTCAATAAACTGTGGAAAATTCTTCTAGAGATGGGAATACCAGACCACCATACTTGCTTCCTGAGAAACCTGTATGCAGGTCAAGAAGCAACAGTTAGAACTGGACATGCAACAACAGACTGGTTCCAAATCAGGAAAGGAGCACGCCAGTGCTGTATATGGTCGCCCTACTTGTTTAACTTTTATACAGATCACATGATGCAAAATGCCAGGCTAGATGATCACAAAATGGAATCCAGAATTCTGATAGAATATCAATAATCTCAAACATGCTGATGATGCCACTTAATGGCAGAGAATGAAGAGGAACTAAAGAGCCTATTGATGAAGGTAAAAGAAGAGAGTGAAAGAGTGAATGTTGGCTTAAAATTCAACATTCAAAAAACTAAGATCATGGCATCTGATCCCATCACTTCATGGCAAATAGAAAGTGGGAACAGTGACAGATTTTATTTTTTTGTGCTCCAAAATCACTTCAGACAGTGACTGCAGCCATGAAATTCAAAGATATTTGCTCCTTGGCACAGAGCTATGACAAACCTAGACTGTGTATTAAAGAGCAGAGACATTACTTTGCTGATAAAGGCCCATCTAGTCAAAGCTATGGTTTTTCCAGTAGTCATGTATGGATGTGAGAGTTTTCACCATAAAGAAGGCTGAGTGCTGAAGAATTGATGCTTTTGAACTGTGGTGTTAGAGAAGACTCGTGAGAGTCCCTTGAACAGCAAGGAGATCAAACAAGTCAATCCTAAAGGAAATCAATCTTGCATATTCATTGGAAGGAC